>BQNB010074673.1:1904-31712 GCA_026074375.1 Tanacetum coccineum | reverse complement strand
ATTTTATTTGACTTGGAGGATACTGGGTTGTTACATGTGTGAAGGGTACAACATATGAGGACCATGTGGTTCTTTGGATAGAACCGTAACCATTCCGGATGATGAGTTACGACCAAAATGGCGAAACTAACTAGAAATTGTGCCCATATTTTCAAACGAATATATCTTAAAAATTATGAACCTAGGTACTATTTTTCTAAAACTAAAAGTTGTAGATAATTGATAGAATTAAACTTAAGCTTTTGAATGGGATTCTAACTAGTTACGGATTGTGAGATATGATCAAAATGGTGAAGTGAGAAATTGTTTCCAAAACTCAGATTGTGTAATTAGGGGTAAATTGGTCATTTCACCTAAGTTCTGGATACATTGGAGTGTTTGGTTGATAACATCAGCAAACAAGGTTCATTAATCTTGATTCAGACAAAAACCGTTCATTTATACCTATTACGGATTTTGAGATATAGGTCCATTAAGTCTACGTAAGTGCAGAATTGTATAGTGTCGGATTGCTTTAAACGGTTTAAGGAGTATAACGGATTTTATAAAATGGGTAAATAAGTGGTATAAGTGAGTTTATACTTGAGGTTGATTAGTTCAGGTCACATAGGAATGTTTGGGTAAAAAATAGACTTAGTTAAATGGGTAGGAAATGCCATACCATGTCACGGTGATTCTCTTGTATCTTTTGTGTATTGTCATTGCGTGCGTTGTGGTCTACCGTACTAAGTTACCATTCTTTCTAGGCGACACTTAGGCATACTTGACGTTCTGACGCTCTTGGTTGACTTTTATGTTTATCGATCTAACTTCAGTACTTACTACTCCATTGCTTCTCGGTGAGTTTATAGCCCCACCTTTTCTCTTTTAATGGTTTTTCATAAACTGTTTTCTGGGTAAGAATACATGCTCATTTTAATAAGTAAACTTATTGATTTCTACTACTTAAGCATAACATGACTATCTTTACTAAAGCTTTTACTTGCTTACTACATGACTTCTAAAACATGTGTAATACATGGTTGTTTTCTTATAAACTGATTTAAAGCTTGATTTGTTTACTACATGATTTGAGATCATTGAATTCCTATATATGAAAACTGTGAGTTTTGAACACACTATTTGTTTTACTATTGTACATAACTATTTTAAATTGTATACTATCCAGACTATTGCTTGAATATTATTGCCTAAGTTACCGCATTTCCATTTAAGTCATCACCAATCATGAACCGTTAATTGCTAATGTAGCAAGCGCGAGCGTTATGGATAGATCTATTGTGACTGATAATCCCTGCCTTGAATTACTGGTCACAAGTTAACCATGGTTCATTTAACATTGTGATGACAGTTAGGTTGTTGGCAAGCATCCTATATTTTCTCAGGGGCACAAAATTAGCTAAGGTTTTGAGGTCATGAGCTTATTGCAATAATACATGTTTTAGACTACTGAATTCGTTTCATAATCTACTATTACTTAAATCTTGTGGTCCACTACTGAACATTCCTTGATTTATTGAATTGCTACTTGGATTTCGGAAATAATATTTTGAAATGTTGTAATGCTACTTTTCTTACTGAAATATTACTTGAATTATTTCAATACTGCTTTTACTTAAACCTATGAATTCACCAGCATTATTGTTGACGTTTTGCATGTATTTTCTTAGGTTATTATTTTGCTAGTGGAGCATTGGGAACATTTGAGCCGCGCAGATATATTTTTGAAGGCTTTATAATTTGAGTACCATTCGACAAACGTTTTTAAAATGTTTTCTATTTCATTGCAAATGAGACCTGTTGTAACTCTGATATTTTATAAAAATTATCGAATGGTTGACTTTTCAAAACGTCTCATTTAGAGTAATTTTCTGTAGCTAGTACCGCTGTGTTGTGATTTTGGCAGTGTTACAAGTACACCACTCGGTTCCTTTGAGACTTTAAGTTTTGTAAACTTTAAAGAAGTCAAGAAAACCGTATTCACCCTCTATGGTTTTACAAAGGTCTTAAACAAGGAGATCCTCTATCTTCTTTTCTTTTCATCATGATAATGGAAAGCTTGCATATTTCTTTTAATAAAGTACTGAACGCATGTCTTTTCAAGGGTATTTCTTGCAATGATTCTTTGACGTTATCCCATTTGTTCTATGCCGATGATGTCTTCTTTATAGGTGAATGTGATGTTTTTAATATTAAAACCCTTGTTCATGTTTTGAAGTGCTTCGTCTTGGCTTCGGGTCTCAAGATAAACATACACAAAAACAAGCTTATGGGTATTGGTATCAACTTAAGAGAAGTTAAATGTGCCGCTAGATTGGTTAGATGTTCAACATTCACAACTCCTTTCAACTATCTTGAAGTTAAAGTTGGAGAGGTCATGTCGAGAATTTATTCTTGGGGTGAGGTTACTTCTAAACTTTATTCTCGCTTATCTAAATGGAGGCTCAAAACCCTTTCCGTTGGAGGCCGGTTAACATTACTTAAATCGGTCCTTACTTCTATTCCTCTATACCACATATCTATCTTTAAAATTCTCACGGGCGCCTTAAATAAGATGGAATCTATCCATAGAAATTTCTTCAACATAATTAATGGGTCGGAAAGAAAGATGGCTTGGATAGGTTGGAAATCAGTTTTGGCTTCTAAGAGGAATTGAGGACTTGAGGTTTCTAGTTTCTTTGTAATTAATCGAGCTTAATTGTTCAAATGGGTGTGGCCTTTCTTTTCTCAAAAACCATCCTTATGGTCTAGGTTCATCAAAGCTATCTATGGTGATAAAGGATCCTTTGATAATGTCGTTGTTCCCCATCACATGTCTCATTGGCTCGATAATATTCGTGTCTTGCTCTCTCTAAATAATAAAGGCATTGATCTTATGGCTTTCATCAAAAAGAAGGTTGGAAACGGGGAGGGCTCTAAATTTTGGGACGATGTTTGGCTAGGCGACTTGGCGTTGAAGGCTCAATATCCAAGGCTTTATGCTTTGGAATTGCATAAGGATATTAGTGTAGCCGAGAAAAAGATAGATTATTCTTTAGCGCTCTCTTTTCGACGTCCTCCTAGGGGATGGGCTGAAAAGGAACAATATTCTTATCTTCTCTCTCGTGTTGACGAAGTTTCTCTCCCTTGCATGCTTGACCGATGGGTTTGGACCTTTGATTCTTCGGGAGAATTCTCGGTTAAATCGATTTCGCATCCTTATAGACGATATGTTTCTTCCAAAGGAGGTTGTTCACACACGTTGGGTAAATGTGGTCCCGCTTAAAGTTAATATTTTGGCTTGGAGAGTATGGTTAGATAAGCTTCCTACTCAGTTTAATCTTTCTCTTTGAGGCGTGAAAATTTCTTCTATCTTATGTCATTTATGTAGTGTGTCGGTGGAATATACTTCGCATCACTTCTTTTCTTACTCCTTGGCTCGGCAAGTGAGGAGAAAAGTTTTACGTTGGTGAGGCCTTGTTGATTCTGATATCCATACGTATGAAAAATGCCTAATCTGGCTCAATAGCATCCTGTTATCTAAAGGTTTAAAAGATATTTTTGAAGGCGTTTGGTACGTGATGTGATGGAGTTTATGGCGCTTTAGAAACCAAACCATGTTTAGAAATGCTCTTCCGAGACGTGATCTCCTCTTTGATGATATCGTTCGTGGTGGTGTGCTAGTCGTTGTAAATTTAATTTTAATTGAACTACTTGGATGAAAAATCCTAGTCATTTTAGTTTGTAATGATTTTTAGCTCCTAAAATCACCATTAAAAAAACAAAGAAAAGCAGATATAGAAAATAATACCACGAGTAGTATATAAAAACAAAACTATTAATAAAGTACATCTGTAACAAATTAAATGAAAAGTGTTAAGTTTTACAATATGTTCGAAATTAATACATAATGAAAACTTTATGTAAAAAATTCGTGCGTACGCGAGTATTATAACCAGTAATTGTAGTAATAATATATTTTTTAGTCATCTTCACGTGATTTTTTTATAATTAAATTTTTTCTTTCATTTATAAACACTCTTTTATATATACTTCATAACTATGTGAGATAAGTTTAATACAAAAGTTTGTTGATAATAACAACAAGATACATAAAAGTAACTTTATAAGATATTTATTTGTATAATCATATCTATTAAGGTGATGATTTATTTTTAATTTGATATTGTGAAAACATCTCAAAAATTAATTATCATATTTTATACAGTACTGAATTAGTAAGTGTAACTTTTATGGCCTATAAATAACTTTTATGGCCTATAAAATGTACGCTTCGAATTAATTATAATCTACCCAACTTTGCCAAATGGGCCTTTTAGATAACCGATCCAAAACCAAAAAACCCTAATTTCACAACCTATTATATACACTCGAACCTACAAACCAATTAATCAAATCGCAGCTTTCATCTTCTTTCTCACCTGCTCATATTTTTCATATTAGTTGGATCTTTTAATCACTAGATTTTGTTATATTATAGTTTTCAAAAAGATCGCAGTGATGACTCGGAAATTCAAGCTCAACAGACCGGAATGCAGTCTTTTCTCTTTTTTGGGATCTGTTTGCGTGTCGACAACCCCGCTGATCTGAGCGATCTTTTTTTTTATCTACTGTATTCATTAAACTATATTTTTTGTTTTGTTTTTTTGGTTTTTACAAACACTAGAAATAAGTTGTTTTTTATCTAGAATGTTTTTTTTCTTAGCTTGTTTTTCTGGTTAAGTAGCTCATTAGTTTTCTCTGACAATCAACCTTTGCTTCTGTATTAGTTGAGGGTCTTTCAAAATTAATGAGCATCTAAACCTGTAATCTAGTTATGCAAAATGTATGTTTTATATTTTAAATAAGCAATATCTCTAAATAAGTTAATTTGTTTAGTAAAAGATGGAAGGTGTTGGTTGCTATGAGGATCCAAAGCTCCCTCTTCTGATATAAAAAGTTGAGGAAAACCTGCTGGCAGAATCGAACCAAAACTATGGTGGTGTTTAGTTGTGGAAAAATTTTCATGTTTTTTTTTAAAATTCCTAAAGAAGGGGATGATTTTTCTTCTTTAGAGAAAAGTTAAAGTTAGAATTTTAAAAACTTGTATAGATGGGAGTTGTATTTTTCTTTTTAAAAAATGAAAAGATGATTAGATGATCTATTTTCATATTTTTCATATTTAATATTTTTTCATATTAGCTCTTTGTATACGATTATAAAAACTATAAAAACTAAAATACAAATGAAATTAATAAAAACTAACTACGATCATAAGTATATATTTAATTTGCTTACGATTATAAAAAAAATATTTTTTCTTACGTTTTCGTCAAATTTCTTACGTTTTTGTCCCTTTTTTTTACGTTTTCGTCAGATTTGTTACGTTTTCGTCTGTTTTTTAACTTTTTCGTTCGATTTCGTTTGTTTTTTACGCTTTTGTCCATTTTTTACGTTTTCGTCATATTTCTTAGTTACTTACGGTTTATCGTTCGTTTTTTTTTGTATTTTCACGTATTCGTCTGTCTTACGTTTTTGTCTGTTTTTTACGTTTTCGTCTGTTTTTTTACGTTTTCGTCCGATTTTTTGCGTTTTCGTCTGTTTTTTTACGTTTTCGTTCAATTTCTTACGTTTTCGCCCGATTTCTTATGTTTTCGTCCGATTTCTTATGTTATCGCCTGATTTCGTTCGTTTTTTACGTTTTCGTCACATTTTTTTATATTTTTGTCCGTTTTTTTTACATTTACGTCCGTTTTTGTTTGTTTTCATCTGTTTTCTTACGTTTCCTTCCATTTTTGTCTGCTTTTTTTACGTTTTTTTAAAACGAATAAATACTATAAAACATAAGAAAACGAAGAAAGGGGTCAAAAAACAAAAGAAAACGTTCAAAACTGGAAAAAAACAAAAACGTAAGAAATCGGACGAAAACGTAAAAAAACAGATGAAAATGTAAGAAATCGGACGAAAACGTAAAAAACAGAGGAAAACGTAAGAAATCGAACGGAAAAGTAAAAAATACACGAAAACGTAATAAATCGGACGAAAACGTAAGAAATCGGACGAAAACGTAAAAAAAGACGAAAAGTAAGAAATCTGACGAAAAATGGCGAAAATGTAAAAAAACAGACGGAAACTTAAGAAATCGGACGAAAATGTAAAAACGGACGAAAACGTAAGAAATCTGAATAAAACGTAAGAAAACATAAAAAAACAGACGGAAACTTAAGAAATCGGATGAAAACGTAAAAAACAGACGAAAACGTAAGAAATCGGACGAAAACGTAAAAAAACGGACGAAAACGTAAGAAATCGGACGAAAACATAAAAAACGAACGAAAACGTAAGAAATCGGACAAAAACGTAAAAAAACAAACGAAAACGTAAAAAATCGGACGAAAACGTAAGCAATCGGATGAAAACGTAAAAAACGGACGAAAACGTATGAAATCTGACGAAAACGTAAAAATGACGAAAACGTAAGAAATCGGACGAAAACGTAAGAAATCGGACGAAAACGTAAAAAAACAGACGAAAACGTAAGAAATCTAACGAAACGTAAGAAAACGGGCGAAAACGTAAAAAAACGTACTGAAACTTAAGAAATCGGACGAAAACGTAAAAAGACTGACTAAAAATGGAAAGACATCTACGAAAACGTAAATCAGTACAAAACCGTAAAAAATCAGATTACAAAAGTAAAAAAAACGTACTATAAACATTAGAGAAATCGGACGAAAACGTAAAAAAACGAGAAAAAACGACAAAAACGTAAAAATACTTACGAAACGTATAAAACGTTCAAAAATGTATGAAAACACCATAATTTAGTGGGTCGACCTGACCCAAACTGTTTGACCCATGACCCGTTAGACCCATTTTTAAAACATGACATGTTTGACCCATGACTCATTTGATCCATGACCCATTTGACCCATGACTCAAACCGACCCAATCCGACCTATTTTCCACCTCTAGATAGGGTTAGAATATTTGTACTCACGTTTTATTTGGTTTGAGTTATATTTACGTTTTATATTTTGTAATGTAAAAAAAATGGAAGAAATAGATACATTGTATATTCTCTCTATATCCCATATAAAAATTTAGAAAATAAGAATTTTTTTTTTTTTGAAAAATATTGAAAAAAAGTACAACTAAACAAGTTTTCAGTTTTTTTCCATTCTCAAATGAAATTTTTTCTGAAAAAATGGGATATCTATTTTTCTGATCAAACAAAAACACCCTATATTCTTGCCTTCTGGTTAACTCCCCTTATCGTCCTCCCGTATCCCCGCGCTAACAATCCCCACACCCTTCAACCTGCGTCCAACTACCCACCCCAATCTCCCTCCGTCTCGTGCGCGGCTTCACCAATCTCCCGCCGAGCGTACACCACACTCGTTATCGTCCCTCACCCCCCCCACCCGCAACGTCCAAATCCCCTCTACTATATCTGCACACGACACTACCACCACTCCCCCCGCAACCCCTTCCATCTCATCTACGTTTCTCCCTCCCCGTTCCTTCACTCATCCACGCACTCCCCTCAACTCCACCTTCCACTCAACCCCATCCCACCACATCCCAACCCCAACCCAACCTCTCTATGCTCCTCGATCCGCGTATCCTGGCATCCCCCTCCGCCCACCCTTCACCCCCCACCCTCTCACTCCCCTTAAGTCTTACCTTCCCCCCCCCCTCTCCCGACCCCCGCACCCTCTCGTCCCCCCACCCTTCTCCCTCCTCCTCAATCCCACCATCCCCCCGCCCACCCGTTCCCTCTCTTCCTCCCAGTCCCACTCACCGCCAGCCGACCCTCACTTCCACCTCCGCTTCAGACCCCTCCCCTCCCTTCCCATATCATCACCCGCCCCTGCCTCTCCCCAAAACCACACGCCTACCCGACAACCCACATTCTGCCTCCTGCCCCCCTACAGTGCCCCCCCCGACCCCCCCAACACTCCCAGCACGTCCACCCCTCCTCCGCCCCTCCACACAATTCTCCTCAACTCACCTCTAAGCATCAAACTTCCCCCCCTACAGCTCCGCTACCGCCCTCACCAGGCACACAACACCCCCCACATATTGCGACTGCCCAACCCCTCCAACCGCCACCACCTTATCTGCCCGTCCCCTCCCAGCTACACAACCCCCAACCTCCACCTCATCCACTTAACCTCTCACAACTGCGATCGCCCCGCCCTCGTACATCCCTCCCACTGGCCCCCACCATCAAATATCTACCTGCCCTATCTCCCCTCACCACTCACTCCCCATCGCCTAAAACACGTCCTCGCCACTGGACACACCTCACCCAGAGGACCTCAACTTACAGGGGGGGGGGTCCTTCCCCTCACCTCATCGCCAATCGCCCCTCGCTTCCCTCCTCCTCTCCCAGTTCTTCCTACAGTATCCCAACACAATCCCCATCCCCCCCCCCTCCTTCTCCCTCCCAACCTTGCCCACCCTCTGCGCCCCCCTTCACTCAACGCGCAACTTCTCCGGCCTTCTCTAACCTCCTTTCGCTCTTCACTCCCATTACGCCAACCTCGACCTGACCCAAACTGTTTGACCCATGACCCGTTAGACCCATTTTTAAAACATGACATGTTTGACCCATGACTCATTTGATCCATGACCCATTTGACCCATGACTCAAACCGACCCAATCCGACCTATTTTCCACCTCTAGATAGGGTTAGAATATTTGTACTCACGTTTTATTTGGTTTGAGTTATATTTACGTTTTATTTTGTAAGGGAAAAAAATGGAGAATAGTAAATTGTGGTTTTCTATTTTTCCATATAAATTTAGAAAATGAGAATTTTTTTTTTTTGAAAAATATTGAAAAAAAGTACAACTAAACAAGTTTTCAGTTTTTTCATTCTCAAATGAAAATTTTCCTGAAAAAATGGGATATTTTTCCTCAACTAAACACACCATATATTTCTTGCCTTCTGGGTAACTCCCTTCATTAGTTTATAAATTGTTTTTCAGTTTTAAGTTTTGATTATTATTTTTTTGTTTCACTGTTTGTTGAGTTTTTTTATTAAAGAAAAATAAAGAATTTGTAAAGTAACACTTTTCAGGAAATATTTTACTTTAATAATTAAAAAAATAACACTAACTTTTCTTTCTTTTTTATTTCTTTTCTTCTTTAATTACTATTTGAGAACACAAACTCTTTTGTTTTATTTTCATTTTTTTCTTTATTAACTCTAACTCGATTACACAGTGTTAGAGATTGTTTGTTTCGGCGTGTATAGTCGGCTTATGTCTTATTTGGTTTTGGACTTATGTTAATCTCAACTTTTTGTCTTATTTTTGAAATTTTTCATGAACTTATTTAAGCTGAAAAGTTTCAAAATAGCTGACCAAAAGTGACCTTATTAGGGCCGATCATGGTCTTAAAACTGGACCATCGACTATTTTGCTTAGCCTTAAACGTCGTATATTGTTGCCTTTCTAATAAATAAGTCACAAAATAAGCCAAACTATATAAGCCGTCGTCAATAATTACTGCCTTTCTAATAATTGGGCTTATGTTAATCTCAATTTTTGTGTCTTATTTTGAATTTTTTTGCTAATGAACTTATGTAAACACTTAAAGTTTCAAAATAGCTAACAAAAAGTGACCTTATCAAGGCAGATTATAGTTTGAAAACTGGACTGTACTGACCAAGTTTGAAACGGACCGAAAACTGATTTGGTCCAAAACACCTGACCGATGATTGCCCCATGTCCGGGTCGGTATGGTTTGGTTCAGTTATTCGGTCCGGTCTGGTATAATAAAGCATAATGGCCACTTTTGCATAACAATGGACTAGACCGAATATAAGAAAAAAAATGGACCGATGACTAGACCAAAATATGTACGGTTTCTATGTATGCGGTCTATTTTGCTTGGCCCTAGACCTTATATATTGACGCCTTTCTAAAGTAAGTCACGAAATAAGCCAAACTATATAAGTTGCCGTTAATAATTGCTGCCTTTTTAAAAGAAGCTGATCAACCCCCCTCCCTTCGACTGGACCGGACCGACAAGACCGAAAATTAATTTGGTCCAAAACAACATCGGCTCGTAATGTTTACCAAAAAAATTTAAAATTAGTTATCTTTAAATTGGTATGAATTATGATATATATTACCTACGTCCCAAAATTATTGTTCACAAACAGGAAATACATAATTTAAGAAAAATGCATTAATTACTACTTTGGTTTTTACGAAAGCAAAAAAAAGACAGTTTTACGCTTTAAAAATTAATTATTGTTTTCTTTTATTTTTGTAAATATCAATTTGGATTAAGGGCAAAATTGTAAACTTAAACAAATCAAACTTTTATTTTTAGTAATGAACAGTTATTTTAGGACATACTAAAAAGGAAAGATGGACTATAAAATTGGGACGGAAGTAGTAAATCGCAACCTTTTTTTAATATTCTAAGTGGGTATTGATTCTTTTGAAATTTTCGGTATCTTTGGCTCTAATTTTGTCTAACTTAAAGTTGAATTACACAAAACTTAAAACATGAAAGTTGTAGCATTTTCACTATTCTTTACCAAAAAATTTGAATCACTCAAATCCGATATGATATGAGTGAGATATCGCATTTTGAAAATAACATTTGAGACATATTTGGTGTACTAAAGCTGTTTGATAAAATGAACAATTGAGATTTTTCTTGTAAAAGTATATTTAAATGCACTAATTGGTGTACCACAATACATTTTTAGTTATTTGAGATCGAGAGGTAGAATAGGGGATGAGGTTTGGACATATTGTATTTTTAAGTGGGACCATTTTTTTTGTTTGGAAAAAGTTGTGAAAAAATAAACGACCAAATAAAAGTTTGTGAAAATCGTTCATGACTAGATGCAAGTTGATGATGAAAAACATTGATGAACATAGTATGTTGCTGAAGAACATTGATAAAAAACATGGATTATGATGAACATCGATGAACAACATGTAGATTGATGTTGTTTTGTTTATTAGTTAGTTTTGTTCATCAATCTTGTTCATTAGTTTTGTTCATTAGTTCATCAGTTTTGTCGATTAGTTAATATTGTTAATCATTAGTCTTGTTCACAAGTCTCTCTTGTTCATCACTCTATCTTTCGGTTAGTCTTGTTTATCAGTTAACTTTGTTTATTTATTAGTCTTGTTCATCAGTTAAAAAAATACAATGATCATTAGTTTTCTAAAAAAAGATTTGTTCACTCATTAAATCACAATATTCATCGGTTAGAACTTAGAAATAAAAATAATAATAAAAAACTGACAAAAGTAAAAGAGAAAACATAATTTTTTAAACTTTTACCCACTTTTTATAGAATCACCACCCTAATGCAGTAATACTCATATCATACTTTTAGCAGAATATACATTTAACTGTTTATAGGAAAGAAACTTTAGGGGGTGTTTCTTTTTCTCTTATTGCCACTTAATGAGTGAGCTCAACCCTTAATGCCTCTTAATTGGCGGACTCATTAAAACTAAAGTCTCCCCAATAAATGGCTAGTTAAGATATTCTATTGTTACCACTTAATTTAGGTTTAACTAAACAAGAGATATTTGCAAAGCAAAATAATATCTACCTATACTATAAAGCGAAATTGAGAAAAATATCGAAAATTTTCGATATTTTTAAGAAATATCGCAAGAAATTGAATTTTTTTGCGATATTTCTTAAAAAATTGATTTTTTTGATATTTTATAACACTTGAAAAGTCAAAATGCCCAATTTTTAGATCACGATCTGAGCTCATACAAGTCTGGCTCTTCATATGGCTCAAGTAATGCATCAAACTTAGAAGATGAAGAACCGTCGAGCCACTCATCAGTTGACTCCTTATTCCCAAAAATCACAGGCCGGCGAAGAACTTCTTGTCAAAATATCAATTACAAATTTAATAGAGATGTAAGTTATTAATTATAGTACGATCATTATCGAACGAAATGACGGGACGGTTAGCTGATGTTGCAAGATCGAGAGGGATGTCTCTACATACACTGATTGAACAACGGCACCACCACCCACACATGATGGTTTTTTGTTACGAACAAATGATGGTCAGTGATCTAAAAAATTGGGTAATTTGACTTTTCTCAAGTTAAAAAAAACTATCGAAAACTTCGACTTTTTTAAGAAATATAGCAAAGAATTTCAATTTCTTGCGATTTTCTTAAAATATCAAATTTTTAGATATTTTTCTCATTTCGCAAAGTGTGTCCAAACTATCGAATTTTAAAGGGCATTTTTTGTTTTTTAGGGAAAAATTAGGTATTTGTTGAAGTAAGTTTTTAAAATTTGGGTATTTTTTCATTATCTCTTAAAAAACTAAAGTCTCCCAATAAATGCTAGTTAAGATATTCTATTGTTGCCACTTAATTTAGGTTTAACTAAACAAGAGATATTTGCAAAGCAAAATAATATTCTCAATTATACAAGAGATGTAACCATCATATAGTGGGATAACGAAATATGTGTTGTACACATGGGTAGGCCCAAAACAGTTGAGGTTCTATTTGACCCAACAAATAGTTGCCTCCATGGTTGAAATTCTATTAGACACAATTAATGCTCTTTTGATTTTTCTCTTGGACAAAAAATACATTCGATCACCCACATGTATCAATGTTAGACTTGAATTCATAACTTCCCGTATAGTGAGCCACATTTGATTTCGGTAGGCCGAAGAAAAAAACTATATACCTACGAAATTTTGTTTTGGGTTATAGATTTGTTATTTCAGTGCATCCCGACCAAAAATAGTGAAAATGCATATCTTGATCCTATGAGTAGTGATTGAGAGAACCTAATTTTCAAATCTAATTTTATAACTAAAGTCGAATGTTAATACTTCACTTACCAACAAGGTCCACTTATTCACAATACAATGAGTTAATGTCACAAATGTTATACACAAAATTCGTCACAAGTTTAAGGCCTTCCCAAGCATATTGCTAATTGTAAATCACGTGTCCGTCATTCGCGCGACGCGGCGAACGTTATCTTTTGTGCACATGCCTGTTGGGACAAACCCACTGAGTTTTGAAGTTTGGGACATTGTTCTAATGGAGTGCAAGAGCCTTGCCCAATATCTATCCCCATGTGGGTGACTGAACTTTGCCACATTAGCTTTGTTCCATTTTTCAGATATCTTGTATAGTCTAGTAGGCCATTTTATATCCTGCATGGAGTACACTAGCCCTTGCAAAGATTCTTTAAAAGGACCCATCCCACATAACCTATCATATTAACCATAACTCATAGTGGTTTTGAGGTATATGTGCCCAGGTTTACGTACTCTTATAAATCTTGATACATGATTGGTGGAATTACCCATAAAGCATGATGGTTTGAATCACTCATAAATCTTGCATTATCTCCTGTAACACCAAAAGTTAGCCTGCATGGAACTAAGCATGAGAGCATCATATCATTGTTTGATGGAATTAACCCAAAGGCGTCACGATTTGATGTTCATACACGACAATGTGGCCCATAACTTGCATCTTTATTAACATTAAAAGCTAATCATGATGGAATTAAACACGACATATATATATATATATATATATATATATATACACACACACACACACACACACACACACACACACACACACATATATATATATATATATATATATATATATATATATATATATATATATATATATATATATATAGAATCCGGATCGATTGAGAAGGTTTTTATTTTGAGAAGATTGAGAAGGTTTTCAAAAATGATAGATTTTTAACTTTGATTCAAGTTTTTCAAGCGTAAAACTCATTTTAATGTGATTATAATTCAAAATGTGTAAAAAAATTCAAATCAATGTTAAAAAATCTCTCGTTTTTGCAATATAAGTAAAATACTGAATCTTCTATACAAATTTAAGGAATCATTACCATAACTTGATTTTAACAATGATTTGTGAATCAAATTTGTGATTTATAGCTTTGATTCACTATTAAATGATGTTTACTTGTGAATCAAATCAAAAAATATGAATCAATTTGCTCAAACGTAGATTTCTCAATCTTCTCAAAATAAAAATCTTCTCAATGGAACCGGAGCGTATTACGCATACCATGTATCCTTGCTAGGAAAAAGAGTAGTTTTTAGCAATTGATTAATAAAGTCGGTAATTAAACCTCGATGAGTCATGATTAGATGTTCATATACAACAAAGTCTCTGGTAACATGCTTAGTACTAAGTAGTTGCCCTTGATGGATGTCATTGACTCATTGTGATGTTGATTTACAAAATACGGAGCTAACATGAAGTTTCAGTAAAACCAAAAGTCAGTCATGGATTCAACCACGAGGGTATATGATTATGTTCTTACATGTGAGATTGTTAGTAATAAACTCAAGTCACAGGTCAAGAAGTGAGCTGACATGCACTTATCTGTTTGAATTTGAAATAGCAGTTTTGTTCAGTTATGTTTAGCAATTTACATCAGTTTGTTTGGTAGTTTTTGGGCAAGTGTCAGTTATGTTTTAGTATCTTCCAGAAGTTACGTATGTAGTCTAAATATGTGTTGTGTTTGTAAGTTTATGATCAAAGTCAAAACAATAAAAGTTCAGTTGTGTGTCAGATTAGTCTGTCCCAACCAAACAGCCCTTTTCATAAGTAATACCAAGTTTTTCAGAGATTTGTTAGATGATAGAAAACCCCGTTTTATTGATCCATAGTTTATAATAGTTAGAAACCTAGAAACCTTAAACCCACAAACGGGTTGGGCGCCTATTTATCTTCTAATACATATTGCCCTTTTTAATTTCTTGTTGTAAAAGCGGATGCATTTGTTTGTTTTGTGGTTGTTTTTGGTTGTTATACATATTGCCTTTCAAAAAAAAATTATCTTCTAATACTCTTTCGCAATCCGAGCGACGAAACCGCGAAAGCTCAGATTGAATTAAAAAACTAAAAACATTAAAAAATAATAAATTGTTAATGAAGACATCCGACAACAAGCGGAGACAGATCTTCAAACAACAACAAACATAAACATGCAACGAAATCAAAAGCATTAAACCAAACATATTTTGTTGTTGAAAAATCCGCCAAAATGCGGAGACAAATCTTCAGACTTGCAAGTCAGTGACTGATAAACCAATGTATCCTCTCCTTTTTTTTCATTAATCACACACCAACATAAATAGATCACACACCACGATCACTATTATTCATGATATTTTGAATGATGATGGAAGAATAGTAAGGTACGAACAAAAAAGAAAAATAATTTTGTTAGGGTTTGATTTAGACCAGTAAGTCAAATAGAAGAAAAAAAAGGCTAAAAGTTAAGGTTTAGGAGACGGTTTAGTTAGAATTTTTTAGGAGAGGACTTTTGACTATATATTTGTGGACGGGGGCATAAAGAGGAAGCGCAACACCTAGGTGAGAGGATCGAGATTTGGCTATGATACCATGTTAGATGATTGAAAATCCCCTTAAGTATTACTTTTATTGATCCACAATTTATAATAGTTGAAACCTAAAAACCTTAAACCCACAAATGGGTTGAGCCTATTTATCCTCTAATAAGATTGACCTTAATTGAATTTTGTCACGCTATATGTTAGGTCTTGATGTAGTACGTCAAGTATAATGTAGCATGATTTGATGTTTATCTCTAACAATGTTGCTCCTAGAAATCTAGAATGAATATGTTTATGTTGAACATCAAACTTTATTGATGAACATCGCTAGAAGCAAATGCAAATAACAAATTTACAATGACATTTTACAACCCAAATCATCCTAGAATGAATGCTCAAGCCTTTGTGATCTCTTTCATTGACAAAGGGAAAACAAAGACTTTACGACTGTAAGTAACATGTTTTTAGGCTCCCTTTGTAGGTTTTACTTAGTCCAGACTCCAGACTACCTACAATATGACTATGTTCAATACTATATATCATGCTAATGATACTAGACCTCATGACCTTTGCATTTTTGCAACATCTGTAGATCATATCATTGTTGATGAAATGAATTATTTTGCAAAAGTTAATTAATACTAGAACTTCGAACACTAAAACTTAATGCACACTAGTCGAACTAGGCCGGTTTACCTATGTCTGTGTATCCCCATGCTTGTGATACCGGTCGCTGAATATAGTACGTTGAATGCGCGTATTTTTTTCAAATAAGTCTCTTTCCTTAGTCCCTCCCTAACTATATAAAGTGATCAATCATGTAAGAGAATATTATATCTTAAACTTTTTCGTAATAGACTCCTACTAAGATAGAAACAGAAACATAGCTATGTGTGGATCTATCTCTATCGACCATTTAGCTCACTTTCGTTCATTCTTATTCTTGATCTCGTTATAATTATTACATAAGGATCAACAAAGCAATCGAATATCACAAAATAAGATGAAAATGAATGATTAACGAGCTAAAGCAAGCAGGTAAATTATTATAAGCATGCACCCATCACACAAATGTCAAACGAGTATCGCTTTCTAAGGATATATTTAATTTCTAACCAATTCTAGTGGATACATAAAAAGAGTTGGGTTTGTGCGCATTGTCCCAACTCGTATAATGGAAGTCAATATCTATCCAATGGATAATTAAGTTGTCGTCTATCAATCGACAGATTTATATTAATATAGCTATTAAAAATATATCAAGCTCTAATACCGAATCAATATACGGTTAGATTCAGGTAAGAACTACTAAGTTTAATGAGGTTTTTATTTTGTCGAAATCGTATATTTTTTATGTGAATATTATGTTATGTTATTTCAATGTTGTTATGCAAGGTATCTATTTTTAGTCATGTCACTCAAAAGTAGGAGTTTTTTACAATTCAAAGTGCTAGGTATCTCGTATGATTGTGTTATACACTCCGTTATGTTTTTATATTACCTTTTGCCCCATAACATTTTCATAACACACAATCAAAAAACACCATCCTTAGTAACATTCTAGTGACACACAATTATTTTAGTTGACATATTAGATTAGTATATTGGGTTCAAGCTCACATCTAAATCATTCTTTGTATTGTAATATTATGTACCAAACATGGATTTTGGAATGCATTAAGCAAATTTATCAATCCAACATGGTATCACAGCCTCTTAAACCCTAATATTTTTTTTCTACCACCGATCCTACATAATACGAAAATTGTCTGTGACTTGTTCATTGATTAACAGGTCGTTATTTTGTTTTGATTACGTGCTTTTGGTTCACGTAGGTTTCTTGTCTTGTGTTGTTTTCATTATATCAGTACCGAACATAATCCTATTTTAAAACCCTAAACCTTACATCAGTAACGATCCTATTATTCAATAAACAAACCCTACATCTTTCATAACCATCATGACCTCCTATTATCCTTCTCTCGGATAAGTTGTCAACCGTTACTCACCATCATCTTCTCACACGGGTTCCAGTCAAGCTAGATATTGACAACTGGAATTACGCCTCTTGGGTGTATTTTTTCGAGAACTTGTGTAAAGGATATGAGGTCCTTAAGTATATCTATGGCTCATCTGATGCAGCTACCACGAGCACTACTATCCATCCCACTCCGAAAGAGCTAAAGGTTGACAACATTGTCCTCTCATGGATTCTTATGACCCTCTCGGATACTCTCCAAGCACGGTTGGTTGTGAAACATCCACAATCCGCCAAGAAAGCATGGGATCTCATTACCGAGATTTTTAACGACAACAAACAGTCTCGAACCATTGCATTGAAGGCGGAATTAAGATCACTGAAACTCAGAGACTTAAGCATTGATGCTTGTTTTCGCAAAATCAAGTCCATAGCCACCATGTTAACAAGTCTTGGATCTTCCGTTAGTAGTGATGATGTGGTTACGCTTGCTCTCGAAGGATGGCCCGACAAATATGAGAATGTATGCGGTATTCTCACACACAAGGAGCCCTTTCAAGATCTTAAAACAGCTCGTTCAATGTTAACTACCAAGGAGATGCAGTTGAAGTCCAAGTCACAAGCTTTAATTACCCGTTGACTCGTCTTAATCGTCTCCTATGGTCTTATTAGCGAAGTCAGGTAACGCTTCTAGACGATCCACTGTTGGTAGCTATAGAACCAAACCTTGCTTTAATTTTGCTAAAGGTTCTTGTCGGTTCAGGAATAAATATCGGTTTATACATAATGGGACAATACATGCTACATCTCCCAACTCTTCTTTATGGGCTCCTTTATCTAACAGTGGTACTGTAACTCACAATTCCCAAACCACGACTCAGTTAACCCAGGAGCAGCTCTTAACTCTAATTTGTAGTCACCCTGGCTTGTTAACATAACTTGGGTATTCTCGTAGTACTAATTCAGGACAAGTAAATGGCACATCTGGGCTTACGAATTCTTCTCATGTAGCGTTTAATACCAATATACCATATAATGACCCAGTTATTCAGCATCAGCCCAGTGGGCCACTTCAGCCCATGTATCCTTATCATGACCCACCTGGCTTCCCTTTGCAGCCCAGCATCCATAGTCAATCGGGTTTTCATTTTGGGCCTACTCAGTCAACCGTCGCATCAACAGCCTAGCCAGCTCTTAGAAGTTCTCCTATGATTCCAGTTAGTCAGACCGGGTCAACTGGTATCCCGTGTCAAGAGACGATATTGCCCCATACTTTTCATGCTATGACTTTTCAGGACCCTCCTACCTATGCATGGAATATGAATACAGGTGCGAGTTCTCACCTTAATGATTCTGTATATAGTCTTAGTGATGTTTTTAATATGTGTTTATATCTATCTGTCTCTGTTGGTGACTGTTATACAATACCCGTTACCAACACTAGTCATAGTATTTTGCCTACTCATCATCGACCTGTTCATCTTAATAATGTTCTTATAACTCCTAACATTATCTAAAATTTAATTTCTGTTCGTCAGTTTGTTTGTGATAATAATTGTACTTTGAATTTGACGTTTTTGTTTTTTCTATTAAGGATTTCATGACTCGTCGCGTGCTCTTCCGATGTGATAGCACGAGGGATCTTTACCCGGTCACAAAGCCTTCTACCATTCCTCTTGCTTTTCTTACCAGTCAGCATACGTGGCGCCAATGACTTGGACATCCAAGGAGTGATGTGTTATGTTGCCTTATTCCTAGTAATTTCATTTCGTGTAATAAAGAGAAACCTCTCGTACTTTGTCATTCTTGTCACCTTGGTAAGCACGTGAGGCTTCCATTTGTTAGTTCTAATACTTTGGTTGAATCTTGTTTTGATATTGTTCACTCAGATTTGTGGACTTCATCCATACCGAGTCTGTCAGGTTTTAAATACTATGTTTTATTCTTGGATCATTATTCGCATTATGTTTGGGTTTATCCGTTGATTAATAAATTGGATGTTTTGTCTAAGTTTGTCTTGTTTTGTAATCTGGTTAATACTTAATTTAAGTGTGAAATCAAGTCGTTTTAGTGTGATCATGGTGGTGAATTTGACAACCACGCCTTACATAGATTGTTTGCCACTAACGACATCCAGTTTTGTTTCTCTTGTCCCAAAACCTCCGAGCAAAATGGTAAATCTAAAAGAATGATACAAACCATCAACAACCTCATTATGACCCTCCTTTTTCAAGCTCATCTTCCTCCTACTTTTTGGGTCGAAGCACCAAATGGCTATACATCTATTAAATATTTTGCCTTCCAATGCTATTAATCATGAAATACCTCATACTCGTTTACTTGGCACCAACCCGGATTATAGCCTTTTACATACCTTTAGTTGTTTATGTTACCCGCATAATAATACTAATCACAAACTTGAACACGTGCCACACCATTAATTTTTTTGCGACCTGCATCTAACCATTGTGGGTATCGGTGTCTAGACTTAAATACAAACAAAATTATTATCTCTAGACACGTTACCTTTGATGACACGGTATTTCCCTTTTGATTCATGACACCTACCTCGCCTCCCTTATATTCATTTTTAGATGAGCCACCAAATATTATTAGCCACATTCTTCACGACACACCACTAAATACTCCTCCAACTGTTCCAACCAGTTTCATACCTGTGCAAGATGTGGCCCAATCGATTAGCCCACATCTAGTTCACACGCCAATCCCATCTCCGCCACCCTCCACCTCTCTTAATATATCGGCCCAATTACCCATCACACCACCCACCAACCCACTTCCTATGGATGCACCAGCCCAACAAACTCACCAAAATATAACAGGCTATAGTGACGATCCAACATCCCAAAATTTTAACCCGAACTCGGATTCGGTTCATCCTATGGTCACGCGGTTTCTTGTAGGTTCATCACCAAAATATAACAGCCCATACTGACGATCCAACAGCCCAAACTCTAAATCTTCATGTGTCTACCACTTCACCGTTACCAAAGTCTTATTCTGATGCGTTTAGTGATCCAAATTGGCAAAACGCTATGAATGATGAATATAATGCACTTATTAAAGATAAAACTTGGACTCTTGTGCCCTGACCTACGGACGCCAATATTGTTCGTTGTATGTGGTTGTTTTGCCATAAGCATTTATCAGATGGCACTCTTAGTCGCTACAAGGCTCGTCTTGTAGCGAATAGCAGTACACAATTATCCGGTATTGATGTTGATGAGACTTTTAGTCCGGTTGGTAAACCGTGTACTATTCAGACTGTTCTTAGTTTGGATACTTTTAGACATTGTCCGGTTCATCAGCTTGATGTCAAGAATGCCTTCTTACAAGGTGATTTATCTGAGATGGTTGTATGCATCAACCTCTAGGATTTTGGGATTCTGTACATCCTTACTATGTTTGTTTATGTCACACCCCCAGACGGGGCCTAGACGAAATACGTGTCCGAGGGCATGACGTCATAACAATCCGAACACAAAGCAATAAAGAATGACCACTAATCATAGACGTTTGAAAAATAGTTATACTCGTTGCATAAAGAAAATAAATTTAAGTTTTACAACCAGTCATAAGAGAGTAAAATGTAGCGAAAGCATAACAAAGTTTGATAATGACAACGAGTATATAAATAGATAAGTCTTGAAATTGGCGAAGTCACATAGCACATAGACTCCATATAGCATCAAGAATCAAGCCAAGCTAAGCACCTGAGAAAACATGTTTAAAACGTCAACATAATGTTGGTGAATTCATAGGTTTAAGTTAATATAAGAGTGGACCACAAGATTTCAAAACGCATGCGACTACTATAACAGATACAACATCACATAAAAGTATTTACAGTCACGCTAAGCTCATGACACCGATGCTAATAAAACTGGTGTCCCAAACCAAAGACCACCACAACGCACATCGACATGACATATATCCGTTTGTTCTTCGTTAAGTGAAACCAAAGCAGATATGGATAATTAGTCCCAATTTGTTAGTGGAACCAATGCAGATAGGGATAAATTAGTCCCATTATTATATATTTACGCATTCGCGATCACTTAACCAATCCAATTGGCCATAGGTGACTAATGGTTCATGATAGTTCGGGCAATAGTGGTTTGTAAGCAAACTTAGGCAACATATAAACATGTAAAACTCACATTAAGAACTTGTGTCCAATTTTAAAAGCAAACAATGTTTCTCACCCCAAAGAATAAAGTATTTGAAAATAGGTAAAACGTGGGGCTATGAACTCACCTTAAGCAAGTGGTGAATCGATAATCAACGAGGAAGAAAAAAAGCCGAAAGGTCCTACACGCGACCTAAATAAATGACGCGTCTTAGGTAAACGAAAGATAACCGAAACTTGTACGACACGCTTTCAAGTGAAAAGGACCTCCTTCTGTGTTTGTGCTTTAGTTTGTTTTATAAAGTATGACTAAATAAATATATAGAGTTTTTTGTCAAGTCTTGGCGTTTATCCAAAAATTACTACTTTTAGAAAGTTTCTATTTTAGGAAAGTTTTTAGTTTCAAGACGTTAATACCGTCCCCTATATTTGTTAAGTTTCTATATTTTCAAAATTAATTCGGATCAGCAACATGTCTTTTCATAAATACTCCTAAAAATCCATCCAAACGCCATGATAGTGCTTATTCTAGCCTAATCCCGATCACTACTAAACCAAAACAACACAAAAACCACACTTAATCTAAATAATCCTTCGTTTCTATTGTTGCAAAATACTTTTCAATTCATTCTCCCCATTAACTTTATAACAAACAACAAACAAATACTTTTATTTTTATAAAAATTTTCAGATACTTTATCATTTCTTTTTAGAAAAAGTAAACACAAACACATGGTTCTTAAACTTGAACAATATCATAAGAATAAAAGAGATGAAAACAAGAGATGACCAGAATACTTACAGGAATGAAAGAAACAAGTAGCGAATCACAAGATCTTTCCAAATACTAGATCTATAAAACCCACTTATAAAATTAGAAACCCTAATTTTATAATCTTGAGAAACCCTTGAAAATCAACCAACCAATACTTGGATCTACCTTAGAAACCCTTGAAAATGAACTTAGAACACTTGGATCTTGAAAAGAATCAAAGAAAATAGGAACCCTATACAGGGTGGTTTTGGTCATGGGGTTTAAGAGAAGGGGAGAGCAAAAGAGAAAAAAGAAAGCTAAAAATACAAGTGTGTGTGTTATGAATGAAATAATGGAAGCAACAAAATTTATATAACACAAGTTTACTTCACACACTAAAAGTGTGTGTGTGTGTGTGTGCCATGGACAAGAGACAAGGAGGGGGGGACCAATTTGATCCTCCAATCAAATTCAAGTTGGCACAAAACATGTGATTAAGGCTTGTTTTTATTTGATTTGAATTCAAACTTGTTCACCAAGGGTGCATGTGATGTTGGTTTGGAAGTATGCATGCATGGGGAGGGGACCAAAGTGAATTTTATTCATTTTATTTGGCTAGTGCTTCCCATTTGATTTAATTTCCAAGTCTTGCATGCAAAAGCTCATGTTATAAGTAAACCACGATTTACGCAAGTAACGAAACGAATAACGGTATCACCGAAAATTATGAAATTTTATATATTGCCATAAAATGTAAAAACGCAGTTATTGCCAAAATACTACAACGTTAGGCATCCCGGTTCGCTCCCGGAGACGATTCTCAGATAAGAGCGGGAATACTTCCCGGTTACACGTAAATATTAAACGAAACCTTGAAAATTCAAGTTACTAAACAGAAACCGCTAATTTATTGAACGGAAATTCTTGGGGTGTCACATCCTTTCCCTGTTAATGAAGCTTTGTCCTCAAAGCTTAAGACGTAGCATGAGACGCGGATTCATGGTTAGCGAAGAGATGAGGGTACTTTTTCTGCATTTGGTCTTCGCGCTCCCAAGTATACTCGGGACCTCTTCTTGAATTCCAACGAACCTTTACGATTAGAATGCGAATTTGCTTCAAACATTTAACTTCGCGTTCCATAATTTCAACCGGTTCTTTAATGAAATTGAGCTTGTCGTCGACGTGGATTTCGTCCAACGGAATAGCGAGCGGTTCGTCGGATAAGCACTTCTTATGGTTGAGTTGTGAAAAGTACTATGACACGGCTCAGTTTCTCGGGTAACTCTATTCGATATGCAACCGTTCCAACTTTGGTGAGAATCTTAAAAGGTCTAATATAAAGAGGGTTCAGCTTTCCCCCGTTTGCCAAATGTAATTCACTAACTTTCCAGGGCGATACTTTCAACATAACCTTATCCTCAACTTGACACTCCAATGGCTTACGTCTCGTATTTAGCGTAGCTTCATTTGTCGATCACGTAAAGCTTAGATGATGATCGTTTTGGATGATCTTCCTTTGTTGTTTTCACCGAATATTTCTGGCAGTAAAGCAGAGCGTCTACCACCTCAGCCTAACAGCATAGGTGAACGTCCTTGCGACCATTACCAAAACACCTTAAAAGGTGTAGCTTTAATACTCGTATGATAGTTGTTATTGTAGGAGAACTCTATCAATGGTAGATGTTTATCCCATCCCTTTCCGAAGTCCATCACACACGCTCGTAGCATGTCTTCTAACGTTTGGATGGTCCTCTCACTTTAACCATCTGTTTGTGGATGGTAAGCCGTACTCATATCCAGTTGAGTACCTAGGGATTCGTTCAATGATTTCCAAAAATGAGACGTAAACTTACTGTCGTGATCAGAAATAATCGAAACTGGAACTTCATGTCTCGATACTACTTCCTTCAAGTATTGTCTTGTCAACTTCTCTATTGTGTTGGTTTCCTTCAGTGGTAAGAAATAAGCAGACTTTGTGAGTCGGTCTACAATTACCCAAATTGTATCTTGATCAGACGTCGTCTTAGGTAACTTAGTAACAAAATCCATAGTAATGTTCTCCCATTTCCATACTCGGATTATGGGTTGAACCAACAAACCGGATGGTTTTTGGTATTCTGCTTTAACCTTTGCATAAGTCATGCATTTACTGACATACATGGCAATTTCTGCTTTCATGTTGGGCCACCAGTAACTTCTTCAAATCTTGATACATCTTTGTCCAATTCCATGGTGGATCGAATACTTTGACTTATGCGACTCGTGCATAATCAAAGCTCTCAAGTTACCAAAACATGGTATCCAACTTCTATTCTTCAAACACAATGTTCCGTCGGCACGTGGCTCCAGATTCTTAATCATGCCACACAAATCTTCTGTTCCATAATTCTCTTCTTTCTGCTCAACCTGAACATTCAAGATCTACATAGTGAGGTTTTAACCAAATTGTCATAACCAAGGCTCGAAAATCGTAGTGGCTTAGGTTACATCTTTGGCTCAACGCATCAGCCTCTAACATTCGCCTTTCCGGGTGATAACGAAACTCCTAGCCGTAAGTCACTTAACAGCTCTAAACCATCTACGTTGTCTCATGTTCAAACTCTTTCTGACTAGAATATGCTGAAAAACTCTTATGATCAGTGAACACAACGCACTTCCGTGCCGTAGAAAGTAAAGTCTCCACATCCCCTTGAAAGCGAACACCATCTAGAATCCCTAAATCCAAATCATGTGTCCCGTGATAGTTCTTCTCATGGTTTTGAGTTGGCGTGATTGCAAAAAGCTATGACTTTCTCCCTTCTGCATCCACACACGCCTAATCCTTGTGAGAAACATACCAATATAAATTACGAAGTTTTCACTTCCTTCGAGCAATGCCAAAAAATCGGTGCACTACACAACTTTTTGCTTCAATGTCTAAATTTCCTCCTTTTGTCACCCCAATTGAACATTACACTTTTCTGAGTCAGCTATTGTCATAAGGCTGGCAATCTTGAGAAACTCGATAAAAATCTCGGGAGTAACCGCAAGAACCATAGAAATTGGCACGAATTCAGTGGAGTCCTTGGGTGAATCCCAATCCTTGATTGACTAATTTTCGCAAGATCAACTGAATGCCTTCATTAATCAATACGTGTCCAAGAAATTGTACCTTCGACCAGCCGAAAGTCCACTTCGAGAACTCGGCCGTAAATTGGTTCCTTCTGACAACTCTAAAATTAGTCTAATATGTGCATCATATTCTTCTTTGGTCTTCGATAGAATCAAATATCATCGATGTACACGATCACAATTTATCTATAGTCTTGTCTGCAAACCCGTTCATCAAGTCCCTGAATCTATCGGCGCGTAGTCAACTCGAAAGATCACTTGAACCTCGTAGTGGAACATAAGCAGGTCCTAAACGTTTTCATTGGGATATCCTCATCACAAAACTCTGAGTTGGTGATAACCAGACCTCAAGTCGATCTTCGAGTAAACACTTGATCCTTACAACTGATCAAATAAGTCGTCGATTCTCGAAGTGGGTACGAATCTATTACAGTAAGCTAGTTTAATTTCACGGTAGTCGATACACATCCGAAAAGAGCCATCTTTCTTTTTGACAAACAAAACCGGAGCTCCCCAGGGTGAGGAACTTGGTCTTATAAATCCTTTGTCAGAAAGTTCTTGTAGTTGAGTAGACAATTCTTCCATTTCCGACGGTGCTAATCTATACGGGGCTCGAGCTACAGGTGCAGCACCTGGGACTAAGTCGATTTGGAATTCAACTTGTCGTATCGGTGGTAATCCAGGTAAGTCTTCAGGAAAGACTTTCTAGAAAGTCCACGTACAGTCGCACATCATCGAGACGCTTCTCCTCGACTGTCCTTTGGTTTTTATTTTCATCGTACCTGCGTAGAAATAGTTGACAACCTTTCTCCATATACTTCTGGGCCTTTTCACATGATATAATGCTCAACGTCGATTTCTTCTCCTTGTCACATTTGTCTCCTTGAACGATCAGAATTTTGTTTCCGTAAGGAATACGCACTATCTTCTCGTCACAGACAATCACTGCATGATTCTTTGCTAACCAATCCATGCCGATGATAATGTCGAAACTACCCAAATCTATGGGCATCAAGTCAATATTAAATGGATGTCCTTATAATCCTAATGTACAGCCTCTAAGCACAATGTTGGTTTATGAAGTTCTTTCGTCAGCTAGCTCGACAGCGTAACTAACATCTAAGGCATAGGGTATGATATCTAGCAATGCACTAAAAGTATTTGATACGAAACTTCTATCGGCACCCGAATCAAATAACATATAAGCATGATGATCGTTGAGAAGGAACGTACCCGTGACAGTGTTGGAACCTGGGTTAGCGTCACCTCCTCCTAGGACATATGCTTTGCCTCTTGCATCAGGAACTCTTGCTTTGTTCCCACGGTTTTGGTTCTTGACTTTGGGACAATCCTTCCGGTAATGTCCTTGTGCTCCACACTCAAAACACGTAATAACTCCCTGATTCGGCCCTGGATTTCCTTGAGTAGTTGTGGCAATTACAGCCCTGCAATCTCTTGTCATGTGCCCAACTTTCTTACAATTGTTACACTTTATAGTACACTGTCCCTCGTGGTATAGCTTATACTTATTGCAGAACGGAAGTGTTCCTTCATAACCATTCTTCTCATTGTTACCAGCCGTATAGGCTCTAGCAACATTCTGACCTCTAGTATTCTGTCGTTTGTGGGGTGGTTGTTGCCCGCGGTTGTTTCTATAGTTGTTGTTCAATCTCCTTTTATTCTCTGCATTTCTTACAGCATAGCCCTTTAACTTTTGATCCATCAAGTTGTTGGCAATTCGAACAACATCTTGTAGTCTTGTGGGTTCTGCAGCAATTACATTCCCTTGGATATTATCAGGAAGACCTCCAATGAATTTCTCCACCCGATCTTCCTCCTCGGGGACCATTTTGGTACACATCATGGTAAGTTCTTGGAACCTTTGAGTGTAAGTAGCCATGTCATTGTTCTTCACCGACAAATTCCACAACTCGGTTTCCATCTTTTGGATCTCATTTCTCGGGCAGTACACTTCAGTCATCAGCTTCAACAGCTCTCTCCATGATAAAGCGTATGCAGCATCAGTTCCGATGGTTCTCTTGTAAGAATTCCACCAGGTTAATGCACTGTCGAGTAAAGTGCAGGTAGCATACTTCACTTGATATCTCTCCAGACAGTTGCTGATGTGAAACACAGTTTCCATCTTTTCACTCCATCTTATTAAACCAACCACACCTTTTGTTCCTTTAAAACCCAGTGATTGACATTTCATGAAATCTTGGTAAGTACATTCATGAGCAGCAGGCCTATCGCCTCTTTCATTCACATTACAGTTCTCATTACTGTCACCGTTGTCGCCTCCATTGTTTCCATTTCCAGTACCATTTCCATTACCATTTCCATTACCATCTTCTCCTCTATTATCATTCCCATTCCTGAGTTCAAGATCTCGGTTAACTCGATGAGCCTCTAGAGCTGCGTCCACACGTTGGTTGATCATTTCTTCAATTGCGGCAGGGGTCATACCGGAACGAGTGTTAGTCATTGTTCTACATCACAAGACACAACCCATGGTGAGATTTTGAAACGAATACACGATTATTAGATAACGATAATTTAATACATGCTATGAAATAAAATATAATTACAACACGATTGCCAGAACGAATAAATAACAATATAGATAAATAAGCGAGAGAGTCAAAACAAGCTTTTCATTTCATGAATAAAAGCATAATTCGGTTACAACCAAAATCCAAAATAGGTACATGATCCACAATTATTTCTACTGCTAACATCTAGACCTAACCATCAGTCTAGTGTCCTACATGATCATGGTACTACTAGTCTAAGGGCGAAAACCCAAAACGAAATAAAACGTTAACGGGAATTAAAAAGCGACTCGAAAACCTACATTATCAAAATTTAATCCTAAAATGATTTTTTACTTTTTATAAATCCTAAGTGGACTAACATGCTAAGAACAATAACATAGCTAAACAAAAAACGTAAGCAATTAAAGTAAAAAAAGAAGAAAAACAATAACGGGATCCAAACCCGTTCTTAAAAAAAACAAATCCTAAAAATTTAGCCCTATGAAAGCAAAATTAATTTTTAACAATCCTAAATAATAAACGAAAATTTAAAAAAAAGAATTATATTTTTTTGACTTTTATATTTTTTTATATGAATTAAAAACATATTTAATGAAATAAAATGATTAAAAATAGTAAACTAATTCATAAAAATCTAGAAAAATTACAGAAAGTGCTTTGAAGAGTAAGGAATGTAAGAAAAATAAAATGAAACCAACTGCTAATCTAATAAGCTGTGAAATAAGCAAAATAAGCTGATAAGCCAAAACTGTAAATTGAGTATAAATATTAAATGTAAAGAAGTATGACAGAAAAGACCCAAGGGCGCTACTGGCATTAAGCGTGTGTGTAGGGTTTGGTTGAGGTTGGGAGGTCTCGTGTTCGAGCCTTGCTCACCCTTGATATCCCCACTTCCCAAATCTTTTTATTTGCCAAAAATTTTTATAAAACTTATAGAAAACATGAAAATAAGCAAATTTAAAACTAACAACTTTTTATGAAAAGTAGTAATAAGCTAGAAAATAAGAAAAATAGAAGACAATTTTGACTTAAAAGGTTTTATGCAAAAACTAACTATTCTGAATTTAGCTTAAAGGCAAACTAGAAAAGCTTAAAGGCTAACAAGCTAATAAAAACTTAAATCTAAGCTTAATGAGCAAGTCCAAACTAGAAATGAGCAAATGCAATAAGCTAAGGCAGAATAAGATCAAAATAAGCTCAGTTCACTTACAAACTTTGAAAGTGACTAAGATCTAAACTGTTTGTGAAATTTAAAACTAAATAAGTTGTTTAAAAGCCTAATAAGCTAAAAAAGAATCCTAACTAAACATAATAAGCAACTAAGGGTAGGAATAAGCATAAAGGAATAGCAAATAAGTAACAGAATGGAAAATAAGCAAATTCAATGGCATTCTGGTAAATAAAGTGCAGGCTACTATCAACTTTCAAAGCTTAATTCAAGGGGCTTAAGGCTATAAAGAGAAAAGCTGATAACCTAGAACTAGTAAAATATAAAATAAGCAAAAAAATGCAATTTGGGCAACTAAATAAGCAAAATAAAGGCATGTGAAATGGGCAGTTTAGACTACTTTTGCTTTTTGACAGATTCTAACTAAACTAAAATGCTAAGTTTAGACCTAGAAATAAGCTTATCAAATAAGCTCTAATCCTAAATAAGCTAAAACATATGGATTTGGACTGCAAAGAACTTGTGTTATCATTTTAGGCACCTAAATCTAAGTTTAACTAAACTAAATTTAAGAAAGAAAAAAAGGAATTCAAACTGATAACCTTTAACAACTATGGCAGATTAGAGTGAAAATGTAAACCACAAATGCAAAGCTTAAACAAGTGCATCATGACCATCATTTTGAACATAAAAGCAGCAGCACAACATAATT
>BQNB010074672.1:0-25395 GCA_026074375.1 Tanacetum coccineum | reverse complement strand
TTTCTTTTGCTTTTGACATTTTGTATTTGATTGCATGCACATCTTTTGTTTCAGAATTCAAGTTGCATTCCTTTACTAATTTGCTGGATGCATTCTCTGAATTACTGTCAATGAATCAACATTCAATGCTGGAATTGGATTTGAATGATCTTCTTGTGTTTGCATCAACTTCTTTTGTTTCAACAATTGTGGAGTTCGTTGTTGACGAAGAATTAACTCAAGCATGTATTTCCCGAGGGAATCCATGTTAAAGATCATTGCATCGTAAAATGATTGAGCATCATATCTTGTATAATTCTGCATTCGCACTTTGATTTCTGAACTGAAAGCATTTTCAAACGTTGTTCTGAGTTTTGTCAAAGTAGTCTTGCAATCAGTCTGAGAAATTATTTCTTTGGTAAGATGCTGTTCTAGTAAATCCAAGTCTTGAGAGAATGTTCTCTTGAAGATAGGCATGGTACCAAAATCTTGTAAAGTATCTGTGAGAAACTTTAGTTGTGACTGAATTGCTCGAAGACTTTTCATGCATTTAATTCTTGAAAGTTGTGTCTTCTCTTGAACTTTAGAAATTGAACACGAAGAAACTGTGTCATTCTGAAGAACACTTGATGTTTGAGTTTGCAAATTGGTATTGGTATTTGACATTGTGATGTTGTGAATGGATATCGGATCTTAAGTAGGTAAAGTGATTGTTGTTGTGGATTGAAATCAATTAACGTTCACGGGATTTTACAAATCTTTGATTAAAACCGAGAAAAGAATCGTATCTTTCGCGGGATTTTACAAAATCAAGAAGAAACCGTAAAACAAAAATTAATTGATGTTGAAATCGTTGTTGTCGTCGAAGAACGTGAGCTTTTGTTGGCGAAAAATAAACTTAAAACGATGAGCGATGCACAAACGATTCACTTTTGAGGACTAACGATTGAATTATATGAAATAAGGACTAACGGTGCAAGTTAGTTTCAACAAAGAGGTGTTATTAATCAAAGAAGGATTAATGATGAAAATCACTTGAAACTTAGGGACTGCATGTGCCATTTTTCAATACTTGTTAATTAATGAATCTGATTCCCTCCATTTTCTTATCTTCTACGTTTGAAAGTTTATAAGTTTTCAACGATTGTGATTTTTTATCTTTTAAACTCGTTCGGTTATCGTCGGCAAAAACTAAATATACCACGTTGATCGAAACGATGTCACGATCGCAACGGTATACGTCTTAAGTCCTGTAGATTAACGACACTCGAAACCGAAAACCGAAAACACTTAAACGAGTATAGACTTGTTCTCGACAAGTTTCACTCGTTCGGCTCTTATTTCGTTCGGTGATCAAGTTTCACTCGTTCGGTTCAAGTAGATGAAACTCGTTCGGCTCTTAAGTTTTTCACTCGTTCGGCTCTCGTTGAAGAAACTAGTTCGGCTCTACAAAAGTTCCACTCGTTCGGCTCTCGTGAAATTCACTCGATCGGCTCACGTGAAATTCACTCGTTCGGCTCACCTTGAAGAAACTAGTTCGGCTCTACAAAAGTTCCACTCGTTCGGCTCTCGTGAAATTCACTCGATCGGCTCACGTGAAATTCACTCGTTCGGCTCACCTTGAAGAAACTAGTTCGGCTCTAAAAAAGTTCCACTCGTTCGGCTCTCGTGAAATTCACTCGATCGGCTCACGTGAAATTCACTCGTTTGATTCAAGCTAGGAATTAACACGTTCGATTCCAAATAATTGTGCTCGTTCGGTTCTTTCACAACGTAACTCGTTCGGTTGTCTAAAATTACACTCGTTCGGCTCTTATAAAATTACACTCGTTCGGCTCTTATAAAATTACACTCGTTCGGCTCTTTCAAGCTTACACTCGATCGGCTCTTATAAACTTACACTCGTTCGGTTCTTATAAACTTACACTCGTTCGACTCTTACAAACTTACACTCGTTCGGTTCCTCTTGGGATTTTGTCTTTTGTCTTGAGCACAACCAACAAAACACATAAGCAAGAAAAATGGATCGGTGTTCCTTGTAAGCTTAACCGTGGACTACAAAGAAAAAACCACCCAAAAAGAAGCTTAAAAATAAGCTTTGTATAAGAGAAAACAAAACAAAAAAAAAACCGTAAGAAGTAAGATGTTTTTATGAAAGAAATGAAAGATGTAAACCTTTAATATCTATAGTGTCACAAGGATGTTGCAAAGAGACAAAAAAAACCAATAAAAACCCATTACTGTGTAGACGAGAGGAATAATAAGCCCAAAGAATTTATCACCAAATAAAGTTATAAGATAAACGTTTGTAGCACCAAATTTTGAAGCTTATAATTAAAAAAAACAAAAAAATCAAATGAAGCCGTAATAATAAGCTCAAAAATACCACAACGAAACCACTAAACCCACCCGTGGCGAGTGATACCAAATGTTATCCCAAAACTTAATCCATTTCACAACAATAAGCTATACCAATAAGCAAAAAGCTAGAAAGATAAAAAGAAAAGTTGGAAGATTTATTAGAGAGAAACTAGAGAGGTGGATGATTACACACACACACAAGTGAATGAAATGGTAACCAACACCCTCTCCATGTGTGGAGAGGGTTCTATTTATACCCAATGCCAACTAGTAGGCGTATGGGCTTTCTACTTGGGCCGGGCTTGGCATATCTTTGGGCTTTGAGCCCGAAACACGGACAATATTAGATTACAAACCAAGCCCGTTGAACCCGACTAGCCTATTACAATACAAGACCTAGTTTGACTTTGTAAGACCGATAACATTCATGTTTGACTTAATATAATTAAGGCTAACACTTCCTTCCATTGCAATGTCACCTATCTCAACTAGCATTCGATGCAAACTCGAACCAACTCACAGACATTGTGACTTTGTTGTTTCATAATGACAATCAAAGGGACTTTTAGTTGGTTAGGGATACATATGTATCTTGCCAACACTTGATGGTTTGATGCGAGGAGAGACATGAGCAAATACTTAAGTTGCAAAATTTGGTTGGGTCCACTGTTGTTGCAGAATCTGTAAGGTAGTCATCTAGGGGCATGATGAGGCTTATCTGTGAGACACAGCTTAAGGTCCTTAATAAGCTCTCTTTTATTGCTCTGTTGCGCAGACAGTGATTCAGTCATGTTCTATTTTATGCTCCCTCTTCTATCAGCGTTTGCTTTTATGTTCTAGTTATTAGGGTGTGATAGTTGTCTGTTTAGTTTCTTTTGTCATGGGAATCATCCTATAGATGTCATGTAATGGTGGTGTTATCTTTTGTTAAGTATGAAGGCATGTGTGTTCCATCAGGCTATTAGTTAATGAAGTTATCCTTGTCTATGCATATTGTTATTCGTTTGTGTTAACACTATTATTGAAAACATACATATAAAACACAATCAATTTGTATCATATTAATTACAAACAAACATTAAACTATATGAAACAACATCTAAGTATCTGAGATCTTAAAAATAAAAAATTAATTTTCAAAATTAAATTCACATGTTAATTTTTCTTAATTTTTCTTCAGGTCTAGCTTCCCGTTGTGCTAGAACGTGCAAATATTTTTCAAAAGAATGGAATTGATCCAAGCAAGTATACCATTACGTTTAGGCTAGCTGACAATGTTCCTAAGCAGGGGGGCGTATATGGTGATTGTGGTGTGTGGGTTTGTATACTTTTATATAGGTTGGCGCATGGGTTGTCATTGGATGTAGATGGTCCTGTTGACGTTGTCCTGGCGTATCGAGAGAAGATGGTTTGATTTTTTTTAAACACAAATATTAACTATAATTTGGTATCACAACATTTGTTTAACATTTTTTTTCATTAACCTTTTGCTTACTTTAAACCTTGTACCGAATTTGTTTCAAGATTGTGTTCATTGTTTTGATTCTACTCAAATTTATTTATTAACTTACAAAATCATAAATCAAGAAACACTGAATATTAATATTTAAATAAGTATATAGTCATTGAACAAGTAATAAACGTTAATATAAGAACGATAATAGACAGAAACAATAGTATCATCATCACTGAATTCCCTTGTCTTGTCTAAAGTCTTTTAACGCTGCTAAGGAACTCTTCTTTTTCATCCAGCCTTTTGAGTACATCGTCAATCTTGACGAGAAGGTCTCTAACAAACGCTATATCTTTGTCTTGAAATTCTAAGAAGAATAAAACAGTCGCGATCTTGTTATCCTTCAAATTTGCCTTTGCATCATCTATGAGGGTTTGCCTCGTATTAATACTAGCTTGTAGTTCTCGAACAACCACCATTAATTTCCTCCCTATTGAAAGGTCGGTTTGTATATCTCTGTGGATTGCCACATTCAACATATCTCACAAATCTCTAGAGTTAGATGCCGCACGTAGTTCGTCAAGTGGTGATTGGTTCATCTTTACGTGTATGTTTGTTTCAACAAGATGGGAAAGATGTAAAGTTTGGCTTGTGTATGATTTGTTTATATATTGATTTTTTTAAACGTTGTGATTCTTTAATTCATTTAAATCACGTGTCTTTGTAAGTTATAATATTTCCAAATGGTTGTGAGATGACGAAGAATATGCTATGGCCGTAAGGAACTTTAAAAAGTTCTTTAGAAGAAAGGGTAAATTTGTTAGGCAACCAAGAGAAGAAAAGAGGTCATTCCGAAAAAGGGATGAGAAGAAAGGTAAGAGTGATCGGAAATGTTTTAGATGCGGTGATCCAAATCATCTCATTAGCGATTGTCCAAAACCATCTCGCAACAAAGATCAAAAGGCCTTCATTGGAGGTTCTTGGAGTGATAGCGAAAATGACGTTGAAGACAAAACTAACAATGAAACTTGTCTCATGGCTCAATCGTCAAATGAGGTGACTCTTAACTCTTCTTATTATAGTGATAACGCATCTTCTCTCTATAATGATAATATGCAAATAGATTACGATAGCTTATGTGAAATTAGCCTCAAAATCATTAACAAGAATAAAATTTTGAAAGATAAAAGAGATCTTTTAGAAAAGGAAATTTTAGAATTAAACGAGAAAATTAAGAAACTTGAGAGAAGTAAAGAAATTGAGATTGCGTGTAAGTCATGTGAAGAACTTAAATCGGAAAACGCTAAACTTAAGGAAACTCAAGTTAAATTTGTTAAATTTGATAAAAGCGCTAATTCACTAAGAGAAATGTTAAATAATCAAAAGTCACCTAGTTGTAAAATAGGTTTAGGATTTGATAGTAGTAAAGCGTCAACAAGCGAAACTAAAACCATGAGTTTCGTTGGATCGTCCGCTGAAAAAGCGATGGACGGATCCACCATAAAGGTGCACGGATCCACCTTACCAGGATCCGTGAGTCGCACCAATGGCGAAAAAGGGACAAAACACGTTTTTAGTCCACCTATGTCTTCTAGATCAGATTTTGTTATTACTAGGAAGAAACTAATACATAATAGCATTGATGAGTCAAATAAACCGTCTTTAAAACCATCACTCAAAAGCGGTATAGGTTATGTCAAAACCGAGTCTAGATCGAACACATATCCGCCTAGGAGAAATATCTCTTCTCAACCAAGACACAACACACCTCAACCTAGAAGAAACTCTAGAGAACCAATTCATCAAAACTTCTATCCTATGAATTGGAACAACCTTTAAAATCAAGGCTTTATACATATGGGAAATTGTATCCCATTTCAATATCCCAATCAATTGCAACAAATGCACGGGATGCACAACACTAACATTTTCAGGCCCATGAGATATTGGGGACCAAACGCTTGAATTTGTTTTTGTTAAAATAGGTATGCTTGAGAACATGCTTGGAACCGGATGAATGGATCAAAGATAGTGGTTGCTCCAAACATATGACCGGTAACAAGAGTTTATTCTCTACCTACAAAGCATACGACGGAGGTAATGTTGTTTTTGGAAGTAACCTAAAAGGAAAGATCATAGGCAAAGGTACGATCTCTAATGACTCTCTTACTATATCTGATGTAGAGCACGTAGATAACTTAGCATTTAACTTACTTAGTGTCGGTCAAATTTGTGACAATAAGTGTCAAGTCTTATTCACGAAAGAAGGTAGTGAAATAATTAAAGATGGTAAAATTATAGGAAATGGGATTAGGAAAAATGGTTTATACGTAATGAAATTAGGAAATAAGTCTCAAGACAAATTATGTCTCGCCACGGTAGTGGATAATTCTACCTTATGGCATAGAAGACTTGGTCACGCAAATATGCGTTTAATTCAATCGTTGTCATCTAAAGAATTAGTTAGAAACTTACCTAAGCTAAAATATGATAAATATTTTTGTGATGCTTGCAAAATTGGGAAGCAAGCTCATGCAAGTCATAAAGCTAAAAATATGGTTTCCACTAAAAGATGTTTAGAACTATTACATATGGACTTATTTGGTCCATCGGTAATTAAAAGCTATAGAGGTAATCTATACACCTTAGTTGTAGTAGATGATTATTCTAGGTATACATGGACTAGATTTCTAAAAACTAAAAATGAAGCTTTTGAGAAATTTGAAATATTAAGTAGAAAAATTCAAAACCAACTAGGTAGCTCTATAATAGCTATTAGAACGGATCATGGTCGAGAATTTGATAATGAAGTACAATTCAGAGCTTATTGTGATGCACAAGGCATTACTCATAACTTCTCGGCTCCACGTACTCCACAATCAAATGGGGTAGTAGAAAGAAAGAATAGAACCTTACAAGAGATGTCTAGGACTATGCTTAACGAACAATCCATTCCACAAAAGTTTTGGTGTAATGCTGTTGATACGTCAACTTATATACTAAATAGAATATTAATTCGACCAATAATAGGAAAAACCCCTTATGAAATATTTAGAGGTAGGAAACCTTCTTTAGAATATTTTAAAGTATTTGGAAGCAAGTGCTTCATTTTGAATACTAAAGACTATCTAACCAAGTTTGACCCAAAGTCATACCAAGGTGTTTTTCTAGGATATTCTCAAAATAGTAAAGCTTATGTATTATTAAATAAATGATGAGGTGTCATTTTATATACTTTTTCAGGGTCGTTTAACCCCCTAAATCGTGTGTTTATGCCCAAAATAGGTACTTAATCGTTCCTTTTTAGGTATTTTGCATTTGGAAGGCATTTGGAAGAAATACACGTGACTTGGGATCATTTGGAGAAGAAACGGACAAGACTACGGACCTACACCAACATTGCTCAATAATTTCTCTACAGTGGCTGGAGACGACGTTAGAGATACAACGTGACGCCGTCACAACAAAGATCAAGACGGCGTCAGATATTTAGCGACGGCGTCATAACATAGCCGACCTAAAGAAACCATAGAAGATTCTAGATAAAGATGATCATTCGACGTGCGCGCGAAGTACCAGATATTGTTTTGATCATAACTCCTTTATACGAACTCGCATTTCGACGATTCAATAGCTCACGCGTTCAGAATGAGAAAATCTACAACCTCGCGAAATATGTCGTTGTGACGACGTCACATGTTATTGGTGACGCCGTCACAAAGGTCGGTTAGGGTTTTGCCTATAAATACAACCTCATAACTCCGTTTTTATCAAGGCTCCAACCCTAAGTCTGATTCTAGGGTTTGGGTAGGTATTTTTCCAACAACGTAGAAGAATTAATTCTTGCCATAAACATCTTGTAATTATTTGATTATCATCTCTATCTTAATTCATGTCTTCAATTCCTTTTGTTGATTATGATTTATATTGCTTGAGTATGCTTGGCTATTCATTTAGTATTTATTTGGGATTGCATGAACCTTGCCATTAATCAATTGGATCTTGTTGTTTGTGACCGATTCAATAAGTCTAATTGATTATAGTTTATAATTCTAGTTTCATGTTGCTTCTTGTTGATGGATGTGCGTGTTAGGCTCTAGAAAACCAGCTTTTGTCTGTATCGCTGTTGATATGTCTAGGGAAACATGATTGTGTAGAAAGGATACCATCGGGTAACAGTCTTCATACTACCTTGCCCCCTAATATGGTTGATCCAATTTTAATATATTTCACATGCACTTAGTGTACTCCTAGGGGCCATGTAATAGTCTTCATACTACCTTACGTGTGCATTGCTCTAGCGGAATACTAAGTAGACGGCGGGTTCGTGTAATTCGTTCATGACTTAGGAAATAATCACACATTACATCTCAAGTGTGACAAAGCAATACGTAGAATTGGATAGCTAGCAAGGAGTAGTGCATCCCAAGTGAATACGCTTCGTTGTATAATTGTCTCCTCATTAGATTAGATTAAAAGTAGAACTAGTTAATACAAACCAACTCTCAAAACCATAAGTTTACTTGCCTTCTATAAAACACAAAAATACAAAAATAATCTTCCTTCAACCTTTAGACCTTAGTGAACATTCGATCCGGCCTTCACAGTGCTATTCCCCTAGAGAACGATAACAACCCCCGAGCCTTGCCTATACTACGCTACAACGATTAGGTACACTGCCTAGGGAGTTGTAAAACTTCTTGTAGAAGTCCTACGACGACCAAATCAAGTTTTTGGCGCCGTTGCCGGGGAATAGCGTAGGTTTTGGATCCTATCTAGCTTAGGTCTACTCATAAGATTCCTATCAAGTGAGATTCAATTTCTGTCAATTAGCTTTCTTGTAGTCTATCTTTTCTTTGTGCCCTTTGTTTTGTAAATCACTCTTTCGTTCACTATCATGATGTATGAAAGACCACCAACCAACCCTTTTCAAAACCTACCACGAAACACAACCTTCCCATTCCAAAATAATATCTTGATGTTCCAACAACATCAAGATGAATCTCTCTACGATGCATGGACTCGTTTCAAAAACTTAATCCAAAGAGTCCCTCATCATGGCCTCGATTTATGGTCCTTGGCTCAATTCTTTTGTGACCATGTCGATAGATATACCCAAATAGACATTGACCATGCAGCAGGTGGGAACCTTAGGGTATTAAGTGCTGAAGAAGCATGGGAAACCATTGAGGATTGTGCCCAATGCGATAAACATTGGAAAAACCCAACTAGCACTATTCCTGACCAAACAATAGCAAATTTGAAGACTCAATTAGTTGAGAATGAAGTGGTTAGAGTTATGGGTTGATGGTTAGATGATTAGCCTATAAGAGATCTAAATACGATAGAGGATAAGGTGGATAATCCAAGCCCACAAAGTACCCCACAAGTCCTCCTGTCATTTGAGGTATACATACCACCCGTGACTCACCCGGAAGATGTAGAAGAAACCATAGGAATCCTGATGGAGATAGAACCTTTGGACCACATAAAACTAGAGGATCTAAGCTTGGGTACTAGCACTCATGACCTCTTTTTTAGTTCTAAGGGATTTCCTAGTGTTGATGAACCGGAGCCTCAACTTTTACCCAATTTTTCACCCTTAGATGTAAATCTAGGTTACAAAAGAGGAACCGACCCACCCATCAACCCATATACTCCGGATAGTTTTAGGATGAAGGTAGTAAAACCCTTGACCATTCATACACCACCTTCACCCCACGTGGCATACCTCCATCAAAATGTTGTGTATCGCTACTATCACCCACACTTAACCTCAAGTGTAGGGGAGACCCACCTTATACGCGTCAAATAAGCGTAGAGTCAGGCTCGTGACTCAAACAAAAACAAGCGCTTTTTGGGAGGCAACCCAATATTTTAAATTAATGCAATTAGGAATGTCGTGTGTCTTGTGTGTTTGTTTTGAGTCATATGATTGCGTTAACTATTTTTCATGGTTTTTGTAGTAATTCATACAGGAAATAACTCATAAGATTGCGTACAGGAAATTTTTCATCAAAAACAAAAGCTGAATTTTCTCAGAGCGTGGAGACGGCGTCACGATTTGCACGTGACGCCGTCAGCTCGTCTATTGTGACGACGTCAGGATTTTCCTGACGGTGTCATGAGCCCAGCTACAGAAAATTCAAAATTTTTTAAGTATTTTTTAAAATATAACTTGTGTAATATTTAAAATTTGTAATTATTTTATAAACCTGCAGAAACCCATGATTACGTTAATACATTTATCCTATCTTTATTGCTTTCATAGAATCTAAACTTAGTTAATGAGGTTGTATTTATCATTCACCCATGGATTTTACGCTTGGTGTAGTTGTCTTTATCTTTTATTACAGGTTATATTTGATGAGAATAAGCTTGGAAGTTCTTAGAAAGTTTCATTAGACGATTCTCGGAGGACGATTTAACCAGTTATCGCATGTTTCTTCTCCATTATTGAGTAAACCAGGGGAGTACTAGTTTTTTACCTTGTTTTCTTTTCCCTTTATTCGTTTTAACGGGTACTTATATAGAACATTGGGGACAATGTTCAACTTAAGTATAGGGGGGAAATAAGCCTTAGAAACTATTCTTCCATTTTCCATTTGCTTTGTCCTTAAAATGATGGGTAATATATCGAAACATAGCATAAAAGGTAATTTTTACCTAAATTTAATTTTTTTTACGACACATACCGACGAAAACCAAGTATTAATAGCGTCTCATGGATAGGAATTTATATGACTAGCACAATAACCCTCAGAATTCCACCCCAAAAATGTGAGGTTCGCCCTTAGATCTTTAGGAATTCGGGTACCCATCGTTGGTAACCCAAGATGATTTTATCTTTACCCGGTTCGAGTTAAGGTTGATCTGCAGGCGTGCATGTCTATTCCATCGTTACGGCCATGTATGCATTACCTTGTCGCCTTTTCTGGAATGTCTGGTGTTAGTAAAATTCATATGAGTGTACCGGTAGCATATTAAATTCTAGAACTTGTTTTTGTGATGCATCCTGAGACCGCATAGTAAGTATTAGGATTTGCTTGATAAGAGGCATTAGGATTAACCCATGTTTTAAACCTATAATTGTTATGATGGTCACACCGATCATATAACTATCCCACACCCTTGCCATGCACTCATTATTAATGCAAGATACCCCTAGTATAACCCTTTGAGCCTATCATTTTTCACGGTTCTTGTAATTTTTTGGTGGATTCCAGATTATTAATGAAGAGTATTGTTAACCCTTAAACTAATCGTTACACCCAAATAGCCTTAGCCTGCCTTGTATGTACTCGTTTTTAGTACATTATTGTGTTTAACCCAAGTTAATTATTTGATTACATGGTTGCTAAGTCCTTATCTTTGTAAATACTATTTTAAGATGATTGGGATTCATGGTAGTATTTATTTCGCGGAAGAATGGGGAAGAAAAGTTAAGTCAATACCCCCATATATTTGTTAGATGATCTCCATGTTATTTTGATCCACCTCAAATTGGGTCATTAGTTAGATTGTAAATATCGAGCATGTAAAAGCTCAAGTGTAGGGGTACGTATTATAAATCCCATGTCATGTATTATGTTCAAAAAAAAGAAGAAAAAAAGAAAAAAAGAAGAGAAAAATAGAAAAGAAAAAGAAAAGAGATTGATGTAGAGTTGTGTAGAGTTTATATATCTTCATAGTGTATTCATGTAAGTAATTAGCTAACCCTTCCACCCTAAATTCACCCAAAGTCACCACCCAAATGAATCCCATCCATTTTCTTTTCCATTATATATTATCTTTACACCCTACCACCCCACAACCCTTTATAAAGATCTCTTTGTAGTAATGAAAAATACTTGCACTAGATACGGTTGAGGTTTGATTCCTTTACCAAGCTATGGTAATATTTATGATATGATAGGTATGAGTGTGATTTTCCGTTTCCCCCATAATGTTATAATTTCAATATACACGCCGACTGAAAAAAAGAGAATCCCAAACAATTATGTGTGGTGTGCTAGTATATACTTTTCCATTCTTTAATTACGAGGTCTAGAGGGTTTGTTGGTAAATATATTTAAAGTGTAGTTAAAATGACCCCTCATATTTTTATTGTTCTAGGTAGAGAAAAAGCCTATTTTACTTGGAGGGAAAGCAAATCCCAATTGTAGGGGTATTTGATGAGGTGTTATTTTATACGCTTTTTCTGAGGTCTCTGTTACTCCCTAAATTCGTGTGTTTATGCCTAAAATGGGTACTTAATCATTCCTTTTCAGGTATTTTGCATTTGAAAGGTATTTGGAAGAAATACACGTGACTTGGGCTTATTTGGAGAAGAAACGGACAAGACTATGGACCTACACCAACATTGCTCAAGAAATTCTATATAGTGGCGGACGAGACGGCGTCACAGATACAACGTGACGCCGTTCACAAACAAAGATTCAAGTCGGCGGTCAGCAGATTTGGCGACGGCATCATAACATTAGCCAGGACCTAAGAAAACACCAATATAAGTTCGAGTAAAGATGATATTCGATTTGCGTGTGGTTACCAGATATTGTTTTGATATACTCTCATAGAACTCATGGATTTCGAACGATTCACTTGCTCACCCATTTAGTACGAGAAATCTACAACTCGCAAAAGATGTCGCTGTATCGGCGTCACATGTTATTGGTGACGCCGTCACAAAGGTCGGTTAGGGTTTTGCCTATAAATACAACCTCATAACTTCGTTTTTATCAAGCCCCCAACCCTAAGTCCGATTCTAGGGTTTGGGTATGTGTTTTTCCAACAACTTAGAAGACTTAATTCATGCCATAAACATCTTATAATGGTTTTATTATCATATCTATCTTAATTCATGTCTTCAATTCCTTTTGTTGATTATGATTTATATTGCTTGAATATGCTTGGCTAATTCATCTAGTATTTATTTGGGATTGCATGAACCTTGTCATTAATCGATTAGATCTTATTGTTTGTGACCGATTCAATGAGTCTAATTGATTATAGTTTATAATTCTTGTTTCTTGTTGCTTCTTGTTGATGGATGTGCGTGTTAGGCTCTAGAAAACCAGCTTTTGTCTGTATCGCTGTTGATATGTCTAGGGAAACATGATTGTGTAGAAAGGATACCATCGGATAACAATCTTCATACTACCTTGCCCCCTAATATGGTTGATCCACTTTTGATATATTTCACATGCACTTAGTGTACTCCTAGGGGCCATGTAATAGTCTTCATACTACCTTACGTGTGCGTTGCTCTAGCGGAATACTAAGTAGACGGCGAGTTCGTATAATTCGTTCATGACTTAGGAAATAATTACACATTACATCTCATGTGTGACAAAGCAATAGGTAGAATTGGATAGCTAGCAAGGAGTAGTGCATCCCAAGTGAATACGCTTCGTTGTATAATTGTCTCCTCATTAGATTATATTATAATTAGAACTAGTTAATACAAACCAACTCTCAAAACCATAAGTTTACTTTCCTTCTATAAAACACAAAAATACAAAAATAATCTTCCTTCAACCTTTAAACCTTAGTGAACATTCGATCCGACCTTCACAGTGCTATTCCCCTAGAGAACGATAACAACCCCTGAGCCTTGCCTATACTACGCTACAATGATTAGGTACACTGCCTAGGGAGTTGTAAAACTTCTTGTAGAAGTCCTACGATGACCACATCAATAAACATACAATGAAAGTCAAAGAATCACTCAATGTGACATTCGATGAAAGTCCTCCTCCTACCAAATTATCACCATCGGTTGATGATGATGTTGGTGAAGAAGAAGCCATTAAAAAGAATACCAAAGTAGTAAATAATAATAATGAAAAAGATGAGTCGATAGAAGTTGACGAAATCGTTAACGTTGAGGAGTTTAATGATCATCCACGAGATCAAGTCATAGGAAATCTTAATAAAAGAACATTAAGGTCTCAAGCCCAAAATCGTAGTAATTTCTTTTGCTTTATATCTAAGATAGAACCCAAAGATGTCAAAGAGGCATTAAAAGATAAAAGTTGGATTGTAGCTATGAAAGAAAAAATAAATCAATTTGTAGCTAATGATGTTTGGGAATTAGTCCCTTTGCCCATGAGTCAATCGGTCATAGGAACAAAATGGGTCTTCAGAAATAAATTAGATGAAAACGGTATAGTATCTAGAAATAAGGCTAGATTAGTAGCACAAGGATATAATCAACAAGAAGGTATAGATTATGATGAAACATATGCTCCGGTAGCTAGATTAGAGTCTATTAGAATACTTCTTGCTATTGCTTGTGCAAATGATTTTAAATTATATCAAATGGATGTAAAAAGTGCTTTCCTAAACGGTTTTATAAACGAAGAGGTTTATGTTGCTCAACCTCCGGGGTTCATTGATTTTCAAAAACCAAACTATGTTTATAAACTTAAAAAGGCCTTGTATGGTCTTAAGCAAGCTCCCAAAGCTTGGTATGATAGACTAAAGGCATTTTTGATAAAACACGAGTATTCAATGGGAATGGTCGATAACACACTTTTTACTAAGAAATCAAAGTCACATCTCATCATTGTTCAAATTTATGTCGACGACATTATATTTGGTTCCACGAGTCAAAACTTGTGTGATGATTTTGCGAAAATCATGCACGACGAGTTTGAGATGAGTATGATGGGGGAGTTGAACTTCTTCTTGGGTCTTCAAATTAAACAAATGGAAGACGGAATATTTTTCAATCAATCCAAGTACATCAAGGAGATGTTAAAGAAGTTCGGGTTGGAAGATTCCAAACCAACCAAGACGCCAATGTCAACGGAGATCAAGCTCACCAAGGACGATGAAGCCGACTCCGTGGATAGCTCTAAATATCGAGGTATGATTGGTAGTTTACTTTATTTAACCGCAAGTAGGCCCGATATTATGTTTAGTGTTTGCTTATGTGCTCGTTTCCAAGAAAATCCTAAGACTACCCATTTAGAAGCCGTTAAGCGTATATTTAGGTATATTAGAGGAACTAGTCACTTAGGATTATGGTATCCTAAAGGTACCGGAATAGAAACTATAGTTTATGCCGACTCCGACCACGCGGGCGATTACGTTGATCGCAAAAGCACTAGTGGCGTTTGTACGTTCATGGGATGTTGTTTAACATCTTGGTTCGCTAAGAAACAAACGGCCCTTGCTATCTCCACGACTGAAGCCGAATACGTCTCCGCCGGGAAGGCATGTCAACAAGCACTATGGATGAAACAAGCTCTCATCGACTACGGCATACGCCTCGACGACGTTTCGATTATGTGCGACAATAAAGGCGCTATCGATCTAAGTAAAAACCCCGTACAACACTCTAGAACTAAACATATAGAAATACGTCATCACTTTCTACGTGATAACGTCCAAAAGGGCAATATCTCTATCGAGAAAGTTGCATCCGAGGATAATATAGCCGATATATTTACTAAACCATTAAAACGTGAAGTATTTAATTATTTAAGATTAGGATTAGTAATGATGGAACTTTAATTATTTAAGATTAGGATTAGTAATGATGGAACTTATCATGGATAGTGATCCTTCATCATCCAAAAAATAATCATAAGTAGAATTTTCAATGAAGTAATTAATCATTATTCAAAAGATGTTAATTCTCATTACAGACTCCAATTACAAAACTTCTGATCGTGAACATAATCGATAGTAGAATTTTATTAGATAAATAAAATGACTATATATATTTTCAAAATCTACAAGTATGGTCAATACATGAAATTACGAAATCGATTGAAAATAAAGAAAAGAACAATCATCGAATTACAAATCATACTTGTGTTGACGATGTTTTGTTGAGTCTAAATGTTCATAAATGATTGTGTTATTAGTAATGGTCAAAAATATGCTAAAAAATAACACACTCCTAGTAGGATCGACTACGTTGAAATTCCATCAGGAAACTCACGACAAGTTGCACGGTTCACTCAAAACTTACACATCGACTCTGAAAATTATATTACATACTCCTAATAGTATATATAACATATTACAATTGCCAAAACACAACACCTTATCTCAATTTGCTTGAAAATTAACTATGTCCGTATTTGTGGACACCTACGGACCACAAATCCACCATAGGGAGATCCGTGCGTTGTTTAGGTGGATCCGTGTATCAACAGGATTCTCTACATTTAAATATTTAGACCACTTGCCTTCTCCTCCAATAATACACCACCACCTACCTCTCATACCACCCAAAATTGAGCATTCCCGCCAACATCATTTCGAGCTATAATTAAGATAGATCCATACATTTCAAGATATCTACAATCATAATTGTAAGTTTTTCTTTTCTAAATCTTTATTTTGAAACACTTATTTTTATTTCCATAAAAGGAAAAAGATTTGAAACAATAGATCAACTAATCCATCTATACTTGGAATGGACATTTAATGTATTTCACCAAAAAATCAATTTTTCGCCAAAAACCCCAAGTTATGTGTTTCAAACAAAAACTCACAATTAGGATTTAAAAAAAAAACAAGTGCTATCTATCTACATAGTTGATACAAACCAAAAACGATTATTCTCTCATGAATGAATCCTCAAGATTTACAATTAATGTATTATCTTGACTCATTTGACTTACGAGATAAAGCAAAATGAATATGTGCGATTAACTACATCATGTACATGAATTACATACATATATCATAACTTATCTTTAACATATTTATATATATTCTAATTATAAATTTACTAGGTTCAATTATGCTTGGAATGATGAAACCCGACTACAAAAGAACCAAAGCCTACATACCAAAAATTCATCACCAAAGGTCCACTCCAAACAATGCCAAAAGCTCTTTTAAAACCCTTCGAAATCGCTTCATTCATGAAGGAAGACACATTGAATCCTCCTTCACCTTTAACAATGACATTGTTGATCTATTCAAATCCATTCAATTTGATTGTCTCCTCACTTTAAACGGTCATATTTGTCCTCGTTTCATCATCGAATTCTATCGCAAAAATTTCATAATGTCACTTGAAAAATTCGGTTAAGTCCTTCAAATTCCATACAAAGAAACATGTATTTTCTCAAAAGAATATTCATTAGAACTTTTGAACACTACTCATGAAAAACATGTCTCTTATCAAACTAACCTTCCAAACATTAGAGATGTCGTTCAAAACATTTGCATTCCATCAAGTCATTAAAATTGCTCAAATCTTACCATTATCCTCCGAGATAATCTTCATCCCAACATCAAGGATTGGGAACTCATCGTTTATGTAAATGTCATTTGTGTCGACACTCACAAAAGCTCCATAGATGCATGCTCTGCCATTATGCTCTATCATCTCAAAAAATCTCAAGACTTTAATCTTGCCTACTTCATTGCTCACAAAATTGAGAGTGTCAAAAATAGAGTCGATTGTCCTCTTCCATATGGTTTACTCATTAGTTGTCTATACCGATTCGTTCTTGCTAAACATCCGAAACTCTTTCATCCTCACCGTACACTACAATTCATTTTGCACTATCGAATGATGAACTCCATCAATAGGAAGAATGAGAGAAAGAGAAATGAGAATGAAGAAGTTAAGCTTGACATACCTTACTCACCATCATAGATGGAAAGCTCAAACCAATCATCTCCTTTGCTAGGATATTAGTCATCTGTGGATCAATTTTTAATTAGGAATAACCCATTCTCTAGGAATCATGAATTGCTATCTTAGGACAATATTATGCTATTTTAATGAACGCTAGTAGTATCTTTTGCGTTAAACTATGCTACCTTGGTCAAAATGTATGCTAATAAATGCTATGCATGTTCTATTTTCGTTAAATATGTGTTTATGTTTGTTGAGGAAAACTTCATTAGATTTACTGCTCATTTATGTGGCATTCGTGGACTCACGGATCTACCATTAACAAGATCTGTGACACTATGGTAGATCCGTAGGAACTAAAATTAGACAAATTTGTCCACTTTACTTTATCACCTATTATTCATGCTCATCCTCTTAAACCTTAGGATAAATACCTCCTTCATATAATCCAAAAGTTCTTCATACACTCCATGTCCCTTATAAGACACACTATCACAACCTCATATTCAAAATTAAATGTCTATATTCTCAAATGAATCCACACCTACAATCAAAATGAAAATCATCCAAGAACATCACTCAAAACTTAAGTCGGATCAAATTGATCCAAATGCTATTCCACCCGAAGTCTTAGAATCAAGACAAGCTCATTTTCACCTCATGACGTGTCAATGTTGTAGTAACTCACAATGTGAAATTGGTTTACTATTACATGAAATGCATCACATGTTTGAGTATATTCAAGAACACACTCCACAAAATGAAAAACCTTCTCTCTATAAGTGTGGTCACTTAATCCCAATCACCAACAACAATCCTCATCTACACATGTGTATATGTTGTACCAACAAAGTCAATCAACTTCAAAGCCTACAAGAAGGTGTTCATTTCATTTGCTCCTACATCCAACATCATCTTGGATCTTTAAACCCACCATACCTTCCGCACTAAATCCACTCTTATGGTATCTCAAACCCGTTGGATTATAAGGAAGACAAGATTTTATCCTAAGATTTAGGATTTCTAGTTGTTTTCTTTTCTCTTCAAATTTAACCCTCTTGTCTTATGGGTTTTAACGCCAAATTTTATTTTTTATCCCTTATAAAGGATTTAACATTATTTCATTTTATTGTGTTGATGATGGATGTTTATATGTGTGCATATGTGGTTTTCATATATATATTTGCTTGTCTATTAACTTTGTTTTGTAGCAACGCATTCATAGCTCGATTACTTGGTGCCCCAAGCAAGGGGGAGTATACACCAAAGGGAGGCACTTGCATCTAGTCTTTATTTTTTTTACTTTGCATTCGTCACCAAGTCACTTAGCATTCGTCAAAAACAAGACTTGCAAAGACCGCTTCTACAACACTTTTTGCTTCGACAAAAATGGTGAGAAGATATGTAAACTCATCTACTAAATACTTATTTAGTAACTTTTAATAAGCATGAGTTTATATTTTGTCATCATCAAAAAGGGGGAGGTTGTTAATACAAATATTTGCACAAAAACGATGTTTATATTTAATGATCTTCATGTTTTGATAATAACAAATATAATGTCATACTATGTAAAAGTTTACGTAAACAAGTTATGTATGAATATGGCATTATTAAACATAGTTAATGCTCAAATAAAAATATTATCATTTGCATAAATCCTTTCTAATCAAATGATTTAAGTTAACACATGATTAATTATAAGCTAGTTAAATTAATCATGTAAGAAAAAATAAGATTAACCATAAGTGGAAACAATCTTTCCAAATCTTCCCAAATCTAGAAAATCTTTCCTTATTGGTGATAAGAAATATTTTGTTTTAGAAGAATCTATTAAACTAGTTTTAATAAGTAAAAAAAATATTTTGTATAAATTTGGGGTTAATCATAAAATGACAAATGTTGTCCTAGCTATTTGGATGGATCAACCGTAACAAGGCACGGATCTAGCTGATGGTGGATCCGTAAGTCGCACCATCCAGCTGTTTGGGACAGCATTTAAATTTCAAATGTTTGCCTATAAATAGCAACCTTAAGTCTTCATTTTAAACAACTCTTGAAAAATATTTTTCACATACATCTTTTATCTTTTATATTCTTTTATCATTATATTTGTTACATAATCCATTACAAGTGATCAACTAATTCCACTCTTTAGTGAAGAACACTCAAGAAGACGCCAAGCTTCAAGTGTTAATAGTTTAGTTGTGTCATCATGTTTGTGATAATCATTCATCTAGTATATCTTGTGTTGTGTTTTATGTGTATCATATGTGTATGATAGGTTAGTATTTAGGCCTCAAAATACATAGTGTGTTAGATTGGTTCTATCTCAAAGTAGAACTCGATATTTAGCTTAGTGTCGGAAAGAGTGTAAGCGACGTGTACGGTTTTCTTCGCCTAAAGAGAGCTTGTTGACATAGTGAAGATAACTCTCAAGTTGGGTACTTGGGAAGTGGAGTAGGGCGAAGGGGAGCTTCGTAGCTGAACCGCTATAAATCATTGTGTCATCGGTTTGATCTTTTTCATCTTTACTTGTCCATATCTCGCAGATTACTTATTTACTTATTGCATCGCTATCATATACACTTGTGTATATCATATACACTTGTGTATATCTCTAAAGTTCACATAAGTCGATAATCTAAGTTTTAATCTAAAATTGTAAAAACTATTCAACCCCCCTTCTAGTTTCCACAGGTTTGTTTATTTAGTGCAATGATTACTTATCTCGATGCGGCATATCATTCTTAAGACTTGGGCGGTACTTATTCCTAAGACCTAGAGACGAAGAATTATGTCACAATTAAACGTATCTGCATAAAGCATCCTTATTTACTGATTATAATCTATCTTAGGAATTAAAGAAATGGTGATCTTGTTAAACCCTAGCTTATAGAGACTTTACCCACTTACTGCTTAAAGGCAATTTATACACTAGTAGTCAACTAACCAAGTCTTTACCAATTAATTGAGAACGTACTCGTTGATCCTAAGGGTCACCTGCCGGTCCAACTAAGCTCACAATCTAAAGACAAAGATAGGTTATTATTCGTGATTTTATTCGTCTAGATGTATAAATCACTATACGAAGAGCCATCCCGGCATCTAGATTACTTGGTACGTATCACTAGATCCATTTGAATGATTGGTCGCATACAAAAGCACGTAAACAAGTATAAACTTATAAACATAAACAAGCAATCAACGATAAATTAAGCAATCAAGATAAATAAACCAAACATTCAAATATTCATAATAATGGCTAATACCCAAAGGTATTATCCTTCAAACGTCATAATCAATACAAAAGTAATAATTTAGCCAAGGTAAACTAACCGAGTTAACGAATGATACCAAAAACTAAACGATTACAAGAGTATAGGAGATTACAAGTTGTTTCCTATGGAATTAATTACGTTGCAAGACCTCTTATGCTCTTCTTCTCTTCTAAAAATCGACTTTTATGGTTTAGGTATCGAAAATATGTTTTAGCACACTGAAAACCCATTTTTAGGTTTTCTATTTATAGGATCTGGAATATGGTTGATACGCCAGATTGACTGGGTTTTCTTAGAGTAGGGACCACGTTTGATATCTTCCAGAATATTTTATTTCCATAACTTGAATACGGTGTATTGGTCTTCTCTGGATACGGCGTATTGGGTCTTGTTCCTTTGTGGTCTTTAGTGAAGTGCAGGCACAGATACGTCGTATCTTCCTTGATGGATACGGCGTATTGGATGCCAGAATCAGTAATCTTCAAATGTTTTCGTTTAAGCTCCAGAATGCGTGCCTTCTTTCTAATCTTCACCAAGTACTCCATAATTACTGCAATTTTCAAATATAAACGATTAAGTAACAATTCTTTGCAATAATTATACAAAATGAGTTATTTACATGGGATAAATGATGCTATAAAAGTAACGTTATTTGATGTCATCAGTACATATATTCATCAAGATTACCATACAAAAAAGCATTGTTTACATCTAACTAAAACAAGCACCAACCATTTTGAATAACTAAACTAATCAAACACCTAACAATCCCCATTTTAACCTTAGGACTAAAGGTCTCTTCATAGTCTATACCTTCTTTCTGGTTAAACCCCTTGGCAACCAACCTAGCTTTGTATCTATCAATTTCTCCTGTGGAGTTATGCTTTATTTTGTAAACCCACTTATATCTTATAGCTTTCTTATTTCTAGGTAACTCAACAAGAACCTAAGTATTATTTTCATACAAAGCCTCCATCTCTTCATTTATGGCATGAACCTAATTCTTATCAAGAGCAGCCTCCTCATAAGACTTGGGTTCAAAGTACATATTAATATTAGCAATAAACCCATAGTTTTTAGCACACAACCAAGTATGGTTAACAAATTTATCAAGACCATATCTAGCCTTACTGTTAAGCACATAATCATTAAGTTTAGGAGGCAATTTTGACTGCCTACTAGACCTTCTAAGAGTATTACTCTCCCTAGTGTTAAACAAATGAGTGGGAACATCATTATTTTCAAAACAAAATTGCCCTCAGATAAGTCATCTTCACCTATCTGCACTGATCCTTGATCATCATCAGATGACTGTTCCTTTACAGTATCATCTGATTGAGATTCAAATTCAATGTTGCTACCAGTTGGCATTCCCCCATCATCATTGGGACTTGAAGCTTGACTATCAGTTTGAGAATTATCAAAAAAAGTTTTATGACTAGTTAAATCATCATTATCAGAAAACATAATCAACTCATAACTATCTTTAACAAGACACTTGTCTTTTTCTAAACTCATTTTATAAGGAAAGATTGTTTCATAAAACGTAACATCCCTAGAATAAAAAATTCTTCTATTCTCAAGACTCGACAGTTTGTAAGCCTTTTTCACACTTGAAAAACCAATTAAAACACACTTTTCTGATCTTTGAGAAAATTTATCATTTTCATTCAAAACTTTACTAAAACACAGACAACCAAAGCTTCTTAAGTAAGATGGTTCCCTACCATAGAATTTAAAGAAAGGTGATTTTCCATTTAACACTGAAGAGGGTAGCCTATTAATCAAATATGTGGCAGTTAGAATACATTCAGACCAAAAACACAAAGGTATTCCCCCCTGAAACATCAAAATTCTGGCAACATTTAGCAAATGTCTATGTTTCCTCTCAGCAACCCTATTTTGCTGAGGGGTATAAGCACAACTAGTTTGATGAGTTATACCACTGTTATTTAAAAAATCAGTCATTCTATTATTAACAAATTCTATTCCATTGTCAGATCTAATAATTTTTACAACTTTAGAATACTGAGTGGCAATGAGTTTTAAAAGTAATCATACACTTCATCTTTGGTCTTTAGTAAATAAACCCACACTGCCCTATAATAGTCATCAACCATAGTTAATAAATACCTAAATCCATCTCTAGTTGTGACTTTATACGGTCCCCAAGGCATGGAATGAGTTGGTTTACCAATACTCAGAATATTTTTCAGAACAGATAAGACTTGGTCTGAAGGATGACCAAGTTTGTTATGCCAAATTCCTTTAGAAACATTAAAACACAAGAAACTGTTATTACTTTTAAAGTTTGGGGTCTTATATTTAGTATTAAACACATAAAGGCCTCCAGCCTCACCAGTCCGTAGAACATTCTCCCTTTTCAAATCCTAAATAATACAGTCATATTCATCAAAACCAACATGCAATTTACTATCCCTGACTAGCTTATTAACAGAAAACAGGCTGACACGATACTCAGGTATAACCAACACATCAAAAAGTACTATGTTACTAGTCAATTTTAGATTTCCAACCTTTCTTATCTTAGCAGTTGTACCATTTGGATAACCAACTGTTATGTTTAATTCTAAAATATCAATAACATCTATCATATTATTAGTAATTGAAGTAATATGTTGGTTTGCTCCTGAGTCTATTATCCAACCAAAATTATAACTAATCTCATTAGCTTTAATGTTGGCATTAAAAAACTTATAGAAATTATTATTAAAGAAAACATTAACATTGAAAAAAGAGCACTGAATATCTACCATATTGGCATGGATTCCATTACCAGGTTTATCTCATATAAGACTCATCAATTTTGCAATCTAATCACTTGTAAAAGGCATACTAGAAGAATTATTATGAACATTAACATTATTACTAGAATTCCCTTTATTATTAAAGGAACTTTTCCCATTTTGATTTCTTTTATAACCATTTGGATATCCAATAAGTTCAAAACATCTGTCAATGGTATGACCTTTCATACCATAATTCTTACAACTCAAAGAGTTGTATTGTCCTCTGTTATTTTGATTATTAAAACCAGAATTGTTTTCATTATAAAAACCAGAATTGTTTTGATTATTAGATACATTTTGATTACTAAAACCATTGTTATTCCTGTTTGGATTTCTGTTTTGATTCTTAAAAGTTTTGGACACTAAAGAACTAACTGTAGGTTTTTGAACCCCTATACCAGACCCAAGCCCTCTATGAGACTCTTCTCTACAAACAATCACAAAAGCATCTTTAACATCAGGTAACTCAGTATGGGTTAATAAAGAACTCCTAATAGGTAAGTAAACATCATCTAATCCCATCTGAAAATGCATTAGTTTCATTAACTGATTATGTTTACTCAATCTAGTTTTAGCATTACAAGTACAAGGAGACAACTTAGTAAGAATATCAAACTCTCTCCACAAAGAATTCAGTTTATGATAATATTCAGAAACAGGTAGACCATTTTGTTTGAAATTGTTGATTTTCATCATTAGATTGAACAAAATAGACCCATCAAGTTTATTATATGTTTCTTTTAATTATTTCTAAACCTCGGTAGCATTTTCAGAATAAACTTGACTCAAATACAAATCATCAGAAATACTACTTAACAACCAAGATAGCACAACATCATTACATCTTTCCCATTGATTAGACAAGACAACATTAGTAATATAACTAGCCTTAGTACAAGTACCATCCAGAAAACACATTTTATTCCTAGCCTGTAAAGCAATTTTCATTGCAGTAGCCTAAACTCTATAATTCTCAGATCCAGTAAGTTTTAAATTGATTAAAGGCCCACTATTATTATCATTAGTTTGCAAATGTAATGGATTACCAACATCTAGAGAACTAATAGAATCAATATTACTCCTACTAGCACCAATCATGACGAAAAAATAAACAACCAATCAAGAAAACAGATAGACAAACAAACAACAACTAGTAAACCAAACAAAACAAGAACAACAAATAATCAACCAAACCAGATAGCCAATCAATAAAAAAAATTAAACTAAAAGGAAAAACAGCAACAATAAGATTGAGTAAAGTTCCCAGGCTTCCTTGCCACTTTAGTGGTAGGTCAATGGCAGAAACTCAAGATTCTTAATAAACAATAAAGAGATAAGGGATAAGAGGTGTTACAGAGCACTAAGAACCAACAGCAGAAGACTAAACCTTCTCAAGTGATCTTGATTCACTTAGTCAAGAATCAATTAAGACCAAAAACAAGATGTTTCTTGATTCATTTAGTCAAAAAACACCAAGAACCACTCCAGAATACCAAGATTATACCAGCAACAACGAACCCCCAAATCACCAAAAATTAGGGTTTAAAGATTGAACCCTAATTTTACCCAGAAAATCAAATTTGTAGGTCTAAAGTCTTGGATCTGATTAGCCTTTTGTAAGCCAATAGCTAACTTAAATAAATCCAAATCAACTATAAGAGAGACAATGACTATGAATACTATGTGCTAATGCAGAATCTTAACACAAGTACTAAAAAGAACAATTGTAAAACTAACTTCGTATATTGTTATTGATTTCTATTAGGTTTGGATACCTAAAACACTATGCCGTAAGGTTCCTTTTATACACCAATGAAACCCTAATAGGCTTTACAAATGTGTGAAAGGATAATGCATATCCTTTCCTAAGATATCTCCTAAGATATCTCTAAGATAACT
>BQNB010074671.1:3108-31712 GCA_026074375.1 Tanacetum coccineum | reverse complement strand
AGGGTTTTGAGGCCCTAAAGTCGGCCTAAAAGCTGACAAAATACTTAGGGTTCGGCTCCCAAAAGTTATACAAAGTTACACCCTTAAAACCTAAATTCGGTTATATATATATATATATATATATATATATATATATATATATATAGAGAGAGAGAGAGAGAGAGATCGTCGCGACGGCGTCCAGTTATAGTCGCGACGCCGTCACCAATGGAATCTTCTAGATCTGATTTGAGTCGGTTACGTCCTGACGCCGTCGTCATTTTCCTGACGCCGTCACTAGATAGATCGCGACGGCGTCGCTTTATGCTTGTGACGCCGTCTCCACACTCTGTGGACACGATTCTTCAAGAGATTTGGTGTAGGTCCGTAATCTTGTCCGTTTCTTCTCCAAATGAGCCCAAGTCACGTGTATTTCCTCCAAATGTTATCCAAGTGCTAAAAACCTGAAAATAAACGATTAAACACATAATCTGGGCATATTTGCATGATTTAAGGGGTTAAATGACCCCGAAATAGTGTAAAAAATGACACCTCATCATATACCTAAGAAAACAAGGAACAAGGTAGTTCTCAAGGGTCCTTGCCACTTAAAGTGGTAGGTCAAGGGTTGGATACAATAAAAAGGAGAAAAAAGGTGAAAGAGGTGTTACAGAGCACGCAACCCGTAACAATGAACCCAACGGAAGACAATACAACCCCTTCTTGATTTACTTAGTCAAGAGGAGAAGATATAACCCAGAATCAACCAGAAATCACCAAGAACCAAAAACCCTCAAATTATAAAAATTAAGGTTTTAAGAGAAAACCCTAATTTTGACAATTCGAGCAATTAACCACCCCAAGAAGTCAATTAAGCCGTCAAGAACCACAAACCAACTACCAGAACACCAAATCCACCACAAGATCAAAAAACTCCAAATTGATCAAACCCTAACTTTACCAGCGAATCAAGAACCAACAATCAAGGTGATTGTAGGCTCTGATACCATGTAAAAACTACTCTAATCAATTATCAAAACTCACGACACAGATATTGTACTCAACCAACCACCCCACGTGCTTCTTTATTACTACAACTATAGCAAATGAGTCCACACATGTGTGCTCACCAACAAATACAAAAGACAATGTGTTGCCCCCAATAATGGATGCAACACTAAAAGAATACATGATCACCCAATACAAAACACCTCGCTACAATCACTCAAACTATACTAAAGATCAAAAGACTAAGACTATATGATAAATATGATCAATGATACAAAACCAGACTGAATATCAAAAAGAGAGATTTGAAAGTATAAGATTTCTTGTATGAATGAGTTAACCCTAGATCCGGCTTTAGATGAAGCTTATATAGCACAAAGATACACAAAGCACCCTACACAAATAAACTATACATAAAGAGCTCAAAGTTATGTTAGAAACAAGTATATACATAAACAGTCTCTCAACTTAAACCAGGTATGAGTTTGACAACTCAATACAAGTCAACACAAGCAACATAGTTATTTCAACAGGATGAAAGTCATGATTCTTTACACCCCGCTCGGATGTAGTTGGGAGAAACAAATGCCAAAACAATTGAGCAATCATCGGTAAAAGGGTGCAAAGAAAAACTAAGATTACCATAACTAATACTCAAGATACAAGGCTACGATGCTAGGATTTGGGGGTACATCGGCACGGTCCTCCTTTCGAGGAAGACGGGGATCAAGACCTACAATCCATAAGAATATTTTCCTAAAAAGTGCAAACTTATGAGCGGCCACAAACGTCTCATTATTATGAACAGTGGGAAGGAGGCCCCTCGAAGCCGCTCTTGGGGCCATATCATAAAGATGTGACTAAAAGACAAGAAGAAAAACTAATGTAATAAAAGCAAAAACAACAAAGGAATAAGACGTGATTACAAACCTAGAGAATGCAAGTATGCCCATTCGTTATAAAAAAAATCAACAAATGGACTGAGATCACTCATGAATCATGATTCAACCAATGATAGATAAAAAGATGATATGACAAAGATTCAGAATCAAAAGAAAATAGACAAACTCAACGAAAAGAGTTATGAAAAATGTGAAGAAAAGGTAAAAAGAAAACCAAAGGGTATTAACCCTTTATATACCTTAAATCTTTGTAGGCTCAAGAAAACATGTCCAATACTCATTTGATCCAAAATAATGACAATTACACCAGTGGACCCACAAAGCCCGGGAACTGAGTAAGGTAGTTGAAAGAACATCCGTATGGCTGTTAAGCAAGATAGGCTACCCAATTTCAAACATTTAAAATGATTATCACTCTAACCGAGAAGAGAGATAAGATTGTTTACTCCTTAAGTAAAAAATACATGCCACCCAAACATTAAATGGCTATCAGATCTAGAAAAACAATGACTAGTCAGCAATTAATGTCTATGATGCCTAAAGAATATTACGCAAAAAAACGACAACTGTACATAAACAGACTAAGTTTCCCAGGCTAAGAAACATTCAACGCATCCTCACGTCCAATCACCTATAAAAGACAAAAAAAAACATAGTTCTATCACATACCTAATGGATATAATATAACAATGGACTAGGGGACTTGATAGCGTATAAGAGTTTGAGCCTAAATGTCTAAAGCCCATATGACCATAGCCAGCCCACACAGCTAAAGGCAGTTAGAGCTCTCCTTCCTATGATGGAGACAAGAATAGCACGTGCCATGCCAACCTTAACTCTTCAAAATAAACAGTCATCCGTGATTCTCGTACCATACTAATATAGTTCACTAAATAGAATCATCACTACAAGTTAGAGCTCGCCATGTGTACATTTTAAAGTATTTAGTTAAAGTCTTTAGCATTTTTACAACTTTATTGTATCTTCTAAAAAAAGGATGTTACAATGGGAGAAAGTGCGAAAAAGAATTTAAGGCAAAACCAAACTGGAACTGAATTTGAATTCGGTTCGGTTTTTGTTTCAAAACAAAAACACAAATTACAAAACTTTTGACTTTTTATTTAATTACAGAGATTATTAACACTGGCTAATTAACTTAACTTATCTATACTTAAAAAATTGCTTAAAAACTCTCAAAACAGAAACTGCTTAATTACTATTATGCCCCCACAACTGTTTTAAAAATTATATCCTTCGCCACTATACTTATTTACCGCTTTAGTTTTCCGTCGTTGTGCCCTTGTAATTGCTAGTAATGTTTAAACAATTTATGCTCAAATAAAGAGATGCATTATTATTATAAAATAGTAGATAATTAGCATTTACAAACTTATGAAATGTTATGTTTATACCAGAAAAAAAAAATTAATAGTTTTTTTTTATGTATATATATAAATATAACGAAAATACATAAATTACATTTGGTCACAAATTAATAACATCAGTAGTGTTTGTCTGGAAGAATAACAAGACATAATGAGTTTGCTCACAAAATTTCATAAATTACAATTTCTATAGACTCAGGAAGAATAACAAGGCATGTCGCTTTTACCTGTACAATGTCGCACAATAATATCAAGTAGTATAGTATAAATGGATGGATCACGAAACCAATCCCCTTGAGTATGTGTAGGAGCTAAAAGGCTTTGTTCACGTATATCACCTCTTGGATCAAGAAAAGAAGAGCAACATCAGCACCTGAAAACGCCAAATATGAAACAAGTTGAACAAGGTGTTTGTTCATAATCCAATAATACACACTCCCACTCGGGTTATAAATAAGCAACCAATTAGCTCTTAAAACATATCAACTTGAACCCCAAAGTTTTTCGGTGTAAGCCTTCTCATCTTCCTTCTCCACAACAACAGTGTCCGGAACTTCCAACACTTCTTCCTCATCCATTAACTCTTCTTCATCATCTATAATTTCTACCGTCTTCTCTCTTTCTCGATGAGCAAGTTCCACATACGCCCTACTCATAGCAAACTTTGTTGCTGGTATATCCACGGATCTGTATCTAGGGGCAGGCACAACAAACGGCAAAACAATATCATCCAAATCTGAATGTATGTTGTCGTTGTAATAAGTTCTTTCTGATGGCGGGACAATGAAGACGATACCAAACTCATAGTTACAGACGTGGAGTCTCGACCCTAATACAGATTTGCTTCTTGCAACCCCGTTTGATTGGGAGTTAAGTGAATTGTGAAGTGGACGGCCCCACGCCGCCGCACTGAAATTGTGTGAGCCACAATAAACCCATCCGAACGAAGATGTGTTGGTTCTGGATTGAAAGCGTCTTCTTGCCACCTGGTTGCCACATGTTAAGAATAAACGGTTTATTTGAGTTTATGTTTGATCGATAATGGGTCGAGTGAAACTGAAATACTTAACTTAGAAGAAAAAGGGTCGAAAAGGGATACAAGCCAGATGCATATAAATTACTAGTCGCTTATTTCATGAGCTAGAATACACGAATGAGGTTTTCCCTCTTCACGTTACCCAGAGGGGGCGAGTCTTTGAGCATAATTATTAGTAATGTAAAAGTATAGCTTTTGTAATTTAGCACAATAGTTATTTATTAAACTATAAAAATAAGAATGGAAAGGTTTGTGGGTGGGCCCTTTGACACAACCCATTTTGACCTGTTACTCAACCAGCCACTTTGGCACCTCCAGTAAATACCCAGCAGATATTGAACGTTTAGCATACTGAATATTAAGTACTCCCTCCACTTAATCAAAATTGCAATGTTTGACTCAACACATAGTTCAAAAAAGTGTCGTGACTTTTTGTTATATGTTGAGAATAACTCAGTATTAACAGAAATAAGCTCAAAATACAAATATATATCATGAATTTATTTGTAACCATGAGAAAAGACAGAAGGGGGTAATTGTAACTTAAGAGATAGCAAAAAAAAAGGTCAAGGATGCAGTCAGCAGAAGGGACGTTAGACTAAGCTAAACAAACATGTATACATAAGTCTACTAACAAACATGTTCGAATTCTAGAAAGAGAAATGCGGTAGATAGTTTGCCTATTTATACATTGATGTCACCGTGTACTGCTCGTACAGGCTAGTACGACACGAACGGCCACATAAAACCCAAGCGACGACTAACTCTAACCCAACGAATATCATCATAGACCTCTATCTAGCTCAATTCCTAAACAGGCTTCACAAGTCTGTCCGAACGGGCCATAAAAGTTCCAAGCTGATATCCGCATATATACCGGACGGCGCGCGACACATTCGAACGGGGTCTACCGGATCCCAAGACAACACTACGCGATCAACTCGAAAGATAGGCACCAGACAACGTTCGCTACTCGAATAAAGAATGACACCTCTTCAAACTGGTGGACTTTAACAACATGACAATAGCACTTACACGCAACATCACCTAGTCCAGAATTAAGGACACGATATTTCCCCATGGTAAACAACGACCCATGGAGAAACGGTCTAGGTGTAGGGTCTCGTCTCCTATATACCCCCAAGACACAGTCAATAAACAGTACATCCAAACAGACTACTTTGATCAGTCTATAAAAACCAGCATTTACTACTTTAAAGCAGCAGCAAAAATCTTCACCACCACACAACATTTCTTACGGATAGCCCCTTTCATCTCTACTTCTAGCCCATTTCTCTCTTACAAAGTATACTTACTTTCACGCCCGAAGATTGGGTCCTAGGGTCTACACCCGGGGCGAGTATAAACGGGTTATCTGTCTTACTTTCTCAGCAATACTTAGGTGGCGTTACTGTCTAGAAGCGTGTGGAGGCACTCCAATTTCTCTAGGACGGGTAAATTAACTTGAAAACAAAAATTTTTAGCGCCATCCGTGGGACTTGACATCTTATCTACCGACGAAATGACTAGTCCCACAAGAGACAGGGGTACCGGAGGGTCGTAGATGACCGAAGAAAGAGGAACTCCCCCCTCTAAACGAAAGAACAAATATTGAAGAGCGCAACATTCCGCCGATGAAAGTTCTATAACATCAAGGAGCACAACAAGCAAACAAAGCTAACCGTACGGCTGAACTATTTGCGATACGGATCGGGAGGGGGGAGATGGGGGGTGGGGTGGGGGGGGGCGGGAGGTGGGTGGGGGGAGGGGGGGGGGGGTGGGGAGGGGGGGAGGAAAAGTGGGGGAGGAAAAGGGGGGGGGGGGGAGGGAAAAGGGGGGGGTGGGGGGGAGGAAAAGTGGGGGGGGAGGGAAAGGAGGATGTGGATGGTAATGCGGTGGGGAAAGGTGGGGCAGAGGGGGGGGGGGGAAAGGATGGAGGGGGGAGTGGGAGAAGAGGGAGGTGGGGAGGGGGAGGGAAAAGAGGGAGGGGCGGGGCGGGTGCTGAGGGGAGGGGAATGGAGTGGGGGGAGGGAATGGGGAAAGGGGAGTGGGAGGGGGAGGGAAGGGAGGAAAGAAAAATAGAGTGGGGGGGGAGAAAGTGAAAAAGGGGGGGGGGGGGAAAAGTGGGTGGGAAGGGGGCGGAAAAGATCTGGGGTGGGGGTGTGAGAGGGTGGAAAAAAAAAAAAGTGGGGGAGTGAGGGGACTGGGGAAATAAAGGCGGGTGATGGGGGGAGCTGAGCGGGGGGGGGGTGGTGGTGGGATAGGGGGGGGTGGGGGGAAGAGGGGCAGTGATCCGGGAGGTGTTTGGATGGGCGATGCGTCGGGGGGTGCGAGAGGTGGGGGGTGTGGGGGGGAGGGGGAATTGGGGATGTGGACCAAGATACCCAATCGAAGTTGAACCTGCATTGTGAAGAGAAGGGAGTATGCATGACGAACTATTTAAGTAAACCTTTCAAAGAAACATAAAAGACGCCCTTTACGGCGAAGAACATAATCAGTTTCTCCGGGTCCAGAGTCATAGCATGCCATACACAACATCGCATTGTACGACTGGTCCCACTAGACCCGCAACCAATTTGAAACGATTCGTGGGAGCACGAACTCAAGGGAATGCCCATGCCATAAGGGTGCCGATTTTCAGCAAACGCAGGACGGGTCGGCCAGGGGATGGTTCGAAAGCCTCCTCCCAACAGCAAAGACCGAATGGTTGAGGTCTCTTGAGAGAGGCTTTCACCACCAAGAATTAATTCAAACCAGAGGAAAGCGTGTTACCAAAGAACCTACTACGAAATCCACCCAATAGTAAGAAAAGCCAATGAAAACACTAAACGGCATTCAAGGAAAAGATGGTCCGTACATCAGTCACAGGATTCATCATGGGCGTCCTCTGAAGTTTAATGAAGATCTCATCATTTATGATTCCTTAATTTCCACAACCCCCCGAATTATCCCAAAGCGTTTTGCTTAGTATCGTGCCCAAGACAGTCCCGACTGAAAGTGATGAAACTTAGATGAGTCTTCGTAAGGGCCCGAAGAGCATACGCCCGATTACAGAATTACCGACCAAGGACTAATCAACAGATACATCATCGTCGATTATCTTTTCCGTCAAGCCCGCGAGACAGGCATCAACGACTGACGTTTCCTTTGCCCGAAGAGACGCCGAGAGACGGTCCGAAACAACCCGGAAGAGATTTCCGGAAGGGGCGACATGAAGTAATTCCTACAAAGGGCATGACAACTTCAATAGGGGAAGACAGAGAGATTTACGGAGCCCGTATATCCCACACAAAGGGAACGAACAAACCAGGCCTTTAACGAACTTTCGTTAGATCTATTTGACAAAGTAGCCCTAAAGAAAATACTGGCAACGGAAACACAACTGCATCTACCACCAACCAAGACCTCGGTGTTCAAATCTCGTTGAGACGGGTGACCCGGATAAAATACTGTGATTATCACCAGGAATATGTGTCAACAACACACAATACTTATCCACTGAGAAAGGACTAGTTATAAATCGCCTTATAGAACGCAGGAAAGACTTAATCAATTGATGTAAAGATCTAAAGGCAGAGGGTGGAAAAGGAGACAAAAAGAAACCCTCCGGGTGGCAGAAGGTAATTAACATGTTGTCAAACTGTTCACACTCTTCTTAAAAAGAAGAAACGAAAAGACCGCGAATGCAACGGAGGCTTGGAAGACCACTCCTATCTCCCATCCCGTCAATTATTCGACGACGCTTTCCGAGACTAACCACAAGATCATGATGAAGCAGAGGTCAGAATGATACCTCGTAGCGGGTCCTAAGTTGGACAAAGTGTCATCAGTGGTAGGCTCGACACACCTGCTTCGAGAAGGCCATCCGAGAATGTGTGAAGGCTGGACTCAGGGAACTAGAACTGATTTGGTGGGTTTTGCAGGAGAGTATCGAAACTTTGGGAAAAATTTGACTTGGAAGTATGTCTTCGTTAATGAACAGGTTCTGAGCCGGAGGAACATCAATGAAATCACATAATCACCAGTGCACCCATCTCACTTACAATATAATACTGTGGAGACGCAGGCCAAAAGATACTACATGCCATCCGCGCTCAACTATCCCAACAATGAGTCCAATATTCCCAACGCCCGAAGGATATCACTAACTTTGGATCGGCTCGAACAATCACAATTGCGGAATGCCCGAAACAGAGAAGTAGAAGCAAATAATAAGGGGAAGAAACGCCCCAAGCAAGAGGAGGGCGTGGATTGCATACGAACAGTAGTGGCACCCCCATTATACCTCGACCAAATTGTCACCATTGGAGGGAGACTCCTCCAAGGGCTGTAGTGAGCCGAGATTGACAAACTCTTCTGGAAAAACAACATTGAGGTGTTTCGCTTGGGAACCGGCCGACCATGACTGGGGTAACCACCGAAAGGTCCTAGAGCACACCCTCCAATGTAAACCCCTCCCTCGATCCAGTATGTCAAGAAAATAACCTTTACCTCCCAGAAAAAAAGCGGGGCAAGATCAACCAATAGAAGTAACCGATTGGGTCAAAGCGGGGATAGTCCGTCCGTCAAACATACCCGACGTCATATCTCCAACCCCAAGTGTTATTCAAGAAGTCGACGGATCACTTGGAGAAGGAGTGCATCGACTTCAAAAACCTGAACTCAGCATGCCAAAAGCATCTTATTATCCTTACCTAACATAGACTGCAAAGTCGTAGGCGGTCATGGGTTTTCAGTACAAGTGCTTTTTGTCATCTTCCTACATAAGGTATCATCAAATCCAAAATGGCAAAGGAAAACGAAGAAAAGCACAGCTTTTTACACGGAGCAAGGAACATTATTGTTACGACGAAGATGCCAGTTTTGGATCTAAAGAACCGCAGGGGTCCCACACTACACAAAAGTATCTAGTAGGATCGGTTTCCAAAAGCCAGATAGGAAGAAACCTAGAGGCATACGTAGATGATATGGTAATCCAAAAAAGTAAAAGAGAAACAGCCAACACTGGACATGATATCTCTGCAGAGAACGTTTCGAAGGTTTGAAAACAATAAATATGAAGCTGAACCCCAAAAAGTGCTCGGTGTCGGATTAAAGGAAGGCAAATTCCTAGGTATATGGTCACTTCGTAAGGAATTCGAGCAAATCCCTAAAAGAAGACGAAAGCTAAATCGGAACCTCCATTAACCCCCTAAAACATTGAAAGAGATGCAAAGCCTCAGCGGGAAGCTAGCCTCCTTAAATCGTTTCTTGGCCAAATCAGCCGAAAGGGCTCTCCCTTTCTTCAACACACTGAAAAACATAACGAAGGAAAATAAGCACGAATACCGATGGACCGCGGAGGCGGAAGAGGCGTTTCAGCAGATGAAGGGACTAATCATGTCGCTTCCATCGTTGACACCACCTTACCCAGAAGAAACGTTATACGCATACCTAGCGGTGTCTAGGGAGGCAGGTCCCTCCGGAAATAGACGACACAGAGGCATGGACCCTTTACACTGACGGGGCGGCCAGTTCAAAAGGCTCGGGAGCCGGTCTTGTTTTAACTGGACCAGTGGAGTTGGAATAGCAGCTTATGCCATCACTCAATTAACATTTGCCAGTAGCACATAATAATCGAAAGCATAATAATGAGTCTCACCCCTTAGCAGGGCTAACGTATAGCGCGAATGAAAGAAATGATACGGTGGATAAGAGGTCCGCGAGGTTAGACACAAAGCTCGTGCCATCAGATTAAATGGGAATATAAGAACGAGCTAACGATTCAATTAAACACAAATACCTATGCCAAAAGCTAGCGAGTACAATCTCTGAATTTCAGACCATTACCTCCATCGAATATACCAAGGCGTGCGGGGTGGGTGGGGGATGGAGTGACTGTGGGAGGGGGAGGGGGGGAGGGGTGGGTGGGGGGGGGGGGGGGGGTGGGGAGGGGGCGTGGGGGACAGAGAGAGGGGGGGGCTATAGGGGGAGTGGTAGGGTGGAGGAAGGGGAGAGTGGTGAGTGGGAGACTGGGAGGGAGAGTAAAATATAATCATATCTGCTAGTGATTTTGATTAGTCACAGAGCTATCCACCGTTGCCGTTACACACAACCTACTACCAAGGTAGATAAAAGGTCGATAGTACCTGAATGAACGGTCGAACGGAGGTCCGAGAGTAATGCAGACTATAGTACAGAGAAGGAGGGAGACAAACGTGGAACAAGGACACCACATTAAGTACATGAGTAGGGCATAGTAACCATCCGATAAAAACGAGGCACCGAGCTCCTTGCGCGCCAAGATAGGCCAGGTATACAATGGCATTCAGGAGTCTTTTAATCAAAAAGTGGATATATGATTTCTCCTATGTTCGTTCATGTAGTAGGACCTCTATCAAGGCCCCCCCAAAATATGTCATACGGGAAATTACTACGGGATCTAAGCGGATATTGCATGTGTAGGTCCTATAGCAGTAAGTAAAGGACAGGCAATAAGACAAGAGTTGACTATGTGGCCCACCATCGCACAAGCAATGGCAAAAACGGATGGACATTAATAAGTGATGCTCCTGTCAGTTGGTCAGATTACACTCTCACCGATACAAGACTCCCATAAGCAAACATTTCATGACTACCATCATAGCCCGTGCCTTACTATCATGGGGAATGTACATACTTGGTCCGGTTAACCACTACCATAGAAGAGGGAGCTAAATTCCGTAGATTTTGGCCATGATTAACGCATCGACCAAGTGGGGTAGAGGCCAAAGCCGCTGGTCAAGAGTACCGGCAAGGAAATAATCCGCTCTCGTGATGGCACAATATCAATCAATATATGGTCTCCCAAGAATCATTGTCACGGAAACAATGGGGAACACAACTGATAAACGACTCCTTCCAAGAGTTGGTGTACAAGGTTTGAGATTCAACAGGCATGAATTCTTCATCGGTAGCACCTCTCCCACATGGGCTAACGTTATGCTGGCTTCGAAAGGGCAAACCGAAGCTCTCATGAAGGAATCAAACTAGGTTATAAGGGAAAAAGCCAAGGATGGGTGACGATTTGCCGAATGTACTAATGGTCCCACCGTACACCCTCGATTAAGCCAAAGCACAACGGCAGAGACCCCCTTTCAGCCATGTCAAAATAAAAATTTTCTAACGTACGGGAGTGAAGCAGTAATTCCGACAGAAAATGCAGTGCCCGTCCTACCGAACGTTGATATGACATTAGTGGGAGGAGTACAACGAAGAAGAAGCACGCTTGAACCTGGTACAGACTACCAGGTAACAAAGGGAGAGCTGGTCGTATACTCTAGGCCAGATACACAGTACAAAAATGAGCAGTACTACAACAAGAAAGTACGTCCGGCGGGATTTAGGCCAGGAGAGTTTGTATACCGCAGAATGAGGCTAGCAGAGTGGAGGATCAGGGGAAAGCTAGTCCCAAGTGGGCAGGTCCCATACATGGGTTACAGAAGCATTCGAAAATGGCTCTATATCACAATGCCAACGAATAGGAGGACAAGTTCGTACACCAAAACTTCAATGAGGAGAGCAATTTTCCACGATCAAATGAATTGTTTATGGGAGCCCTCTGATACCCATGAAATCCCACAGACAAACCAATCACAGGGATAAAAGAATTGGTAAGGAAGGGCAAACAGCCACATTCCGAAAAAATAAATCCCACAGACACAACCAAGTCCACAGTAAAAAATTGGATAAGGAAGGGCACAGCCATCTCCGGAAAAATAAATCCCACACAGACAACCAGAGTCACAGGTAAAAAATGTAAGAAAGGGCAACAGCCCCCTCCGTAAAATAAAAATACCACAGACAACAAGGCACAGGGTAACAAAATTGGTAAGGAAGGGCACAGCCCCTGGACAATAAATCCCACAAGAAACCTAGATTCACAGGGTACAAAAATTGCGATAAACATAAAGGGCCCAGCCCCTCCGTAAAAAATAAATCCCACATGACAACCATTCCACAGGGTAAAAAATTGGCAAGCGAAGGCACAGCCCCTCCGGACAAATAAATCCCCACAGACAACCAAGTCACGAGAGGTAAAAATTGATAAGAAAGGGCACAGCCCCTCCGGACAAATAAATTCCACAGACAACCAAGTCACAGGGTAAAAAATTGTTAAGGGCACAGCCCCTCCGGACAATTAAATTCCACAGACAACCAAGTCGACATGGGGGGGGGGGGGGGGGTAAAAAAATTGTTAAGGGCGACAGGCCCCTCCGGACAAATAAATCCCCAGACAACCAAGTCACAGGGTAAAAAATTGTTAAGGGCACAGCCCCTCCGACAAAGAATCCCACACAACCAATCACAATAATAGAAATGATAAGCAGACAGGGAATAATCCAAGTACGTACATGCTAAATTTACAACGGCACCAGATAAAGTTACATTATCGGCCCAAAAGGGACATTTGATCAAAAATAACAGAGTCCAACACAAGACAAATCTATTACACAAACTACAAAATCTAAATCCTCTCAACGGAAGAGCTTTGGAACCTTCCGGAAGTCTCGATCAGTGTCTGAAAGAGAGACGTGTGACCAGATCTTGGATTTCGAAATCTCTTACTGATAGCCTACTTTCGAACCGGCCACCTCCGCGGCTCTAACAAGTTTGGGGGCAAAAGCAATACCCCCCGAACCAGCTTTGGGAGCATCTTTTGGAGGAGGGGCAGGATGAAGTTTTAGGAGATCTTGCACTGGCTTTCTCGAAAGGTGGAGATTACTGAGTCCACATACGATTTAAGTCTTGGAGAACAACCTCTCGTACTCCGCATTCAGAGCTTCTTCTATCAAGAATAAGCAACAACCCGTTCATTACCTCATCATACCTCACGAAGTTCCTCTTCGGACCTTCGCCTAGCCAGACCTTGTCTCCCCCCCCTCATACCATTCTGAATGCCAAAAGATGAAAGGAACAGAGAGAGACTGTTTATATGTCCGTGGCTCTGTGTGGAGACCCTCCCACACAGTGTGGAAGGAGTTTCTTAATAGCGTCAGTTTTCTCCCTTTTGGCAAAAGCAAGTTGGGTCCGGAGCGCCTCATTTTCCGAAAGTCTATCACTAGAAACCCTCTCAGCATAAACCAATGCAGAGTCTTTTTGGGCAATTTGATCTTCCAGGTTTCTCACAACAGAAGAATGGGCCTCATCGGCACTTTTTAATTGTTGCTCCAACTCCTTGATCCGAAGGTCCTGCCTCACATTGGGTAGCCAATAAACCACGCTTCTTCACTTGTACAAACAAAGCAAGATGCTCAGAACATTGGTTCATATGCTCCACACGTAGTTTTACCTATGTCCTCTCAACAAAGTTGGTTGTAGAAGTTCTGGAACGATATCAAAGTCCTCTCGAGTCCGGAACAATAACTGCCGCGAAGTCTCATAACCTCTTTCAAAGCATGATGGGTGTTCATAAAGTTCACGAAACTGGCGGGAGCTGGGCCCTGTTGCCGTGGCACCTACGGGCCAAGTAAACCAGGCTCCTTTCCAAAACAATGTTATAGTCCAGAGAAGCATTCTTGACCCTAGAACTGCCAAGAGTATAAGGTTAACCATTAAATATCACGACCTCCTCCGGATTGGTCAGCGCGTGCTCCTTTGAATGGAAGTTCCCCATTCTGTCGGAACAAAAAGAGACGAGGCAAGAAGACTCCCAGCCCCACGGCACTAATACCGTGGAACACCGCTTATTAAAAAAAAAAAAACACTAAAAAAACAACAACATAATAGAATGAAGATGGAACAGCGGAAAGACCAACCTCACCAAAGTGTATCAGGCAAAGGAGTCTCTTAAGCAACGGACTTCCCAGTTATCCGGACGGGTTTAGTGCAGATAGGAGGATGTGACTCTCTAGCTTCAAGAACAACCCACTCCGCGTGGTGTCGTAGCTCAATGCCTCCCGGTCCCTTCAATGCGTTCCAACCCTCTTACGTCCACATCATCGTCATCAAATCATCCGTTCTCCAGTACCAACAACCCCGGAGTGTTCATCATGATGCTCTTCACAAGGGTGGGTGGTGGTATTAGCAGAATCATGCGGAGGAATCTCAAGCAAGTTATCCCCCTGAGCTTGGGTAGGGGAAACCACATTTTCACCCCTAGAAGCATCCGAAGCAACCCCCTCTATAGTCTGAAGAGGAGTAGGACACGGGATTTGATCCGTAGGTTTACACCCTACGCCTCTTTCGAACCCCTTCTTCAGCCCACTGGCGCCTTCAGCCCCTTGTTCTCTTATCCAGTCCTTTACTCTTGGCAGCAGCCTGCGCTTTTCTTATCCTGTGGCCAGCTATCTTGGATCTGAGACACACAACACACTTTGTTGTGAGAGACTTCGCGCCCCACCGTCACGTCTTTGCCAAGAATAGGCTGATCCTAGTGATTGTAGGGTAGTATGTTGAAGGAACACTGACATTTCTTCATGTTTACGGAGCAAGCGCCTCTCCAGGCCTCGATAGTCATCACACAGAAAGAAAAAGGAAGACGCAAAAACTCCGACATGGTTATCTAACTACACAAAAACAAAAAGAAGGACAACAGGATGGAGAAATAAGGGAGGAAATAACATACAAAGTCGACTAAACAAATAAAGAAAAGAAGTAAGTGCCCTCACGGTTTAACATTGCCCTCTCGCGCATCTGAACAAAGAGATAGAACTTAGGACATTCCCTCCGAGACGCGCAAACCCAGTCACACGAAAAGCACAGAACCGCTCGTAATAACCACGAAATATCATATTGCGGTAGAGTAGGTCAGAGTGACAACATCATCCTCAACAACAAACCAATCTTGGGTGCAGGGTCACTATAATAATCTGAATCATTGGTGCCTCCTAGCACATAGCATCCGGAATGGCTCTCCCGGTCAATAAACAAAAGCGTCCCCTTCCACACTCTTCATACAAGAGTAACGTTTTTTCTAGAGTCAAAGAATCTTACCCCGAACAATCCACTTACTGATACTCTTTTTCTCGAAGGAAAACCAATCCACTTGTTTGCCCTGCAAGTTTTATAAAACTAAACCCGAAACATAAGTTTACCGCGCAAAGGGCACCGATAACAAGGCTTCGACAGGTACAACTCGCGAGGGTCAAGCGGGTCTAAACCCAGTGGTCACTAAGCTAGAGAGAACTGCAGTACAAGAAAGTGCCTAATCAACGGCAAGAAAGAGAAGGTCGAAAAGGGTACCCTTGAGCGCACCAGCACAACTCAAATACTGCTCAATAAAGACCGAATCTGCCAATCATCATCTAACGTCCATGGATCCACTCGAAGAAACATCGACCAGGCAAACGTAAGAAAATCCCCCTCTCTCTAGGAAATTTTATTATTTATTGGTGATGGGTCTTCACATCCGAAGGTTTCATGGTAAAGAAATCAGAACCCATGTCACGCTTTCTAGACGAACAAAGGTTTCTCTGCTTGCGACTCCCATGTCAACTCGTTCCGCGTGACGGACTTTTCAAAGACCCGAAGGGAAGGCAACTATATAAAGTCAAAAAATGTTGAAAAAGGTATACCTGATCACAATAAAGAAAAGGACTGCGGTGGCGTAGTCGGATGATTTTATGCACATAAGGGACTTTCGATTATCTCAGTGATCACTTAAAATTATACTACACACGGTAAAAATTGACAAACCATGGAATATTAATATGCCCCAAAATGGAGGCTTGGGCTCGTCAAAATCATAAAAACAGCTGTCAAGGCCAAATCTTGAACCGTTGATGGGATAAATCTAGTTCAACACGTGTACACACCAATATAAAGAGACGATGAGGATCATATGTTTTTAACCCACTTTATCTATATAGAATTTGTCTCTCATCCGACATCAAGAAGCTCAAGAGGACAACTCACACCTCCTCATAGTCACAAATTTTACTTCACCCCTATCAAGACGCAAAAAAAATAATAAATAAATAAATAAGAAGAGGAAAGAAGAGGAAGATGGTAGGGCAAGGACCAACGTTTTTGGATTCCTTTCAGTCACGAGCCACCTCAAAACTCTATGACTCATTACCAATAGTCTAGCTACTCTTAAAGCCATACTGGGGGGAGACATGTCCTATGTAGTGCCGGACAGGCTAGTATGACCGAACGGGCCACATAAAACCCAAGACGGACTTAACTCAAGCCCATCTAATAAATCATAGACCAAGCAACTCAAACTCGAACGGGCACAAGAGTCCGAACGGGCATAAATGTTCCAAGCGATATCCGCATATTTATCACCGGAGGACCTCAACACGTTTTTTAGAAAAACGGGTCGGGGAGACGTCGAACCAAACAATAACTTAACATATCAACCACGTAAATCTCTGTCACATAACGTTGCGGACACTCGCTCGATAAAGAATGACAACGCCTCATTCAAAACTGGTGGATAAAGAGTCGCGAAGTGCGACACACTCACTCAACATCGCTATTCCAGAGTAATAATAAAACGCGAGCTGATGTCCCCCTAACGGGTAATAAATCACGACGGCGACCCAAGGTGCACAAATATATGCATAGCGGTACGGTCCCGTGTTATCCTTCATTTCCCAAGGTGGTCAAGAACAGTACTCTCCAAACCAGAACTTTGAGTAGTATACCAATACCCTAAGCATTTTACTACTTCGAAGGGCAGCAATAAATTCACCACCCACACACATTTATTACTGATAGCCCCTCTCTCTCTAGCTGATTATCCCTTACACTATTCGGCTCTTGACAAAGATCACTTACTTTCACGCCCGAGCTTTGGCGTCCTGGGCTCAACAGCCGCGTGGATGGTGTCCTAGTTCAACTGGTAGAGAGAGTCATGCTATATATCGAAGACAGTTCAAGATACTGTACGGATTCTGAGATTTGTTTTACAGACACCCATTGTTTGGAACTCTAGTACAAACAGACAGGTGGGAGCGACCGACTGATTCCTCCCTCTAGTACGGTTACCTACATATTAAAACCTCCAAACTCCGAATTCTTCAGATACTTAGGTGGATTACTCGTCTAGAAGCGTGGGAGCACTCCTATTTCCTCTAGTACGGTAAATTACTTAAACCCGAATTCTAGAAAAGAAATGCTAGAAGTTGCTATTTATATTACCTTAACATGCATAGGATATCCGACTCTATCAACAGAACGAGGAACCGCATCATGAAGTATGCTCAAATGTTTTAACCTCAGCCAAGTTTTCTGTTGTACAAAATAGAAAGTATAATTAGTTAAAAGGTATCGAAAAAGCAGGATTGAAACTTAAGAAAAAAAAGAGTAGATACAATGTCCTTTTACCTCAGTTTCCAAAATAGTACAAGTATATTACTAAATAAGTTATTTCAGGCAGAAGCAGCAATAACTTAGATTGTGAAAAGATTGACTTCATACCTGAGAGAAACATAGAATGTATTTGGAAGCAAAGATTCCACAACTTGCAGTTTTTACTCTCTCGATAGTGGGAAAAATAATTTTAATAGATGGATTCCGCAACTCTTGGCTGGCACTCCAGCAACCCCACTGAAACAGTAAATAACATATAAATGGCTAGCCAATATTTTAAAAGCCTTTCTGATATATCATGACAGTTCGGAGATCTTTAACACTTACATCCGGATCAGACTCTTCTGATTCAGTAAATTGCAAAGACCGCTTTCCAGTTGCAGCTGAGAATGCAGCTAAAAATGGTGCATTGACAGCCCCTACCGAGGAAGAGCCTTTAACGTGGAAAGTAGCAGCCAAAGGCAAGCTAGTTAATAAGAAACGTACACAACATGTGCATAATCTCGTAAGAGAATGAATTCATATTGTATAATATGTAAAGAAATTGAGGTTTAGTATACTCACCAAAGGTAAAGTCAGTTTCCCAGTGCTCAGGCCATTTGTAGTGACCCAAAATCTGTAAGACATAATAAAAACTAATATGAGGTAATAAATATATTAATGAAAGGATTCTTTAGTAAAGAGTGCTACCGTCTTTTTATTTTCTAGGGTGTCCCATAAGAGTTGCAACATTCCATGTCTCGCACACAAGATTTTTTATGGATAAAATACCAGCATACTTTTTCATTTGACCCATTTTAGTCATCGTACTTTTATTTTACATCTAAGTCACTAGAAATTGGACTAGTGTCCCATTTAGATCAACTTGTAACCAAAAACCCGACTTTCAAAATCATAAACTATAATTTTAAAATGTTCTATATATACAAATGGGACACGAAACCATATTTTGATGACTCAAATGTACAAAAAGGTACATTGCTTAAAAAAGGACAAATGAAACACTACAATGGTATTTTATATAAGAAAACAGAGTCATTGGCAACACATTTAAATCAAACCCCCAAATTGGCCATTACAAAGCTAGTTGTGTTCGTTTTTTGCACATAAAACCTAGACCCTAAAGTCCTAAACATATATATTTTGTACCAACTAATTTTTCGTTCATAATGCATAATCAAAACTACACAAAATTAACCTCATGAAGTCGCCACAGGCCAGAGCACCTTTGAATGGAGGCAACAAGACTGCACATCGCAGAAGCAAGCACTGGTGAGCCTGACTTTGATATGTTCAAATAATTAGGGCCCTGCACATAACATGACCAAAACTATATTACGTAGCTATTCAAAAAAAAAATTAGATTATAGTTACCAAACTATAATAAGTCCACTTTATAAGCACAAAAGTAGAAGTGTCAATTTTGGCTCATTTACTTATGAATGGATCAATTTGGTTTAGTTTTTTAATTCAAACAGGTCAAATGAAAAAGCTAGATAAAAAGGGAATGAGACAAGCATGTTGAAAGTCGTTCAACGTCTATTTTAGTTCAGACAGCCTCGTAAATCATTTCGAAAAAACCAACGGGCATTTGGTCCAATGGTATGGGTTTCTATAATCATAATTAATACATTCATTATTATTTTATATAAAATGGACGAAAACCTGTTAGTGGGTCAACACAATCTTGTTTGTTTTCACCAATAACACTACCCGTGCCCAAATTGATCATCTCCGCACATTTTCTTAAAAATCATTGCAGACTGTGAGCTAAACACTATTAAGAAACATGCCTGATACACATAAAGAATCAAGTGCGCTTTGTTGTTGCTTCCTTCCATTGCACATGCAAGCACTTCTTTAGGATGGATATATGCAGAAAATGCAAACCATCCCGCATCTGTCAATGGAGCGACCCATTTTGCAACATCTCTCGGTAAAAAACCAAGTTGAATGCAACCTAGAACCAGAAGTGACATTATGTTTTCATAGTTAAGTTAACTAGCTTCCCAAATACAAAAAGTAGGAATATATCAAAAGGTAAAAATAGATGGAGGATATAACTAGTATTCTGAATTTGCAAGTAAAAAGAGATCTTATAATTCAGACTTGTATTTAGTGAGCAAAAATATCACTTCTGCAATGAATATTTATATCAAGGCAAATTGCATAGTAAGGTAACGTACTTTAGGCAATTTTTTATTCCATATGAAGAACTATGTTTACAACCATTTCTAAGATAATATCTAAGGTAATCCAACTTAGTTAGTCAGTTGAACTGATGTCATGGCAGCTGACACGCAGGTAACATTAACCATGTTGACCTTTTCAGATGTGAACCTGCTAGGGGCGTCTGAAAAACCGGTTACCTTAGAAGACTGCCTCAAATAAGTTTTTTGGGACGTTAAATGGTTTTTATAGGTTAAAAACAAATCTGATATGGATATCCACCTAAAGTGTGTTCCCTTTCTAATGTAATTTTTCCATCTTTAATCCATTTTATACCTTGAACCCTTGTATACATCCAAATATCAGGCAAGAGAAAGTTAAATAGGGATTAAAAAAAGGAAAGAAAAAAGAAACAGACTCGGAATGTGAAATAAGTCTGATGGTGTAACAAGACCTACCTCCACCAGGGGATTCTTGTGATTCGGATACAGCAATACTAACAGCATTTGCATCGGCTGCTATGTTAACATTTCTCCTTAAAATGACCTCCAACAACCCATATGCATTGGCAGATATACTTCCAAGAACACCTGCCAACCTTTTTAGCAATGCTCCATTTGAATCTGCAGAGGTTCGAAAAAGATGGCTGATACCAACAACAGAAGCATCAACAGACCCAAGTAGCACACGTCGCAGAGGTCGTGGCGTACAACAATCACCCTGAAATCAATATAAGCTGCTGTACTTAAAAGTTAAAATGCTACAACTTATAGACTTTTGCACCATATCTAGACATAAAAAGACACCCTTGAATACCCATACTCTATAAAACATAGCTATATATAGTGATATAAGCGAGTCATTTTGTTCATTTGATTCAGTAAAAATTGGTTTTGGTCCAGTTGGGGTGATTTTGTACCCCATAATCTTACCATTTATACTTGTGTTGCTACTTACTAGATAGTTGACTCCCCGACAAAACAGATATACACACAAATTAACATTTTTCAGAGGATGATACGTTCTGAGGTCTCAGCACAGATATCATGTCAGTCAGGTAAACACAAATAAACAAATAGAGATACTTACGGATAAAAGATGTTGGGATTCTGATATGTATGGATGCTTAGGGGAATAAATGCCAGGTACAGAAGCAACCAGATGCCCAGCAGCGTCGCTAAAGTCAAACTTCATCAACTCCAAAATCCAATGGGATTGATCAGGAGCACCGACTAATAAAGTTGCCATGAAACCAGCAAGCTGAGCAGCAAAATCTGATTTGGAATTCAGATTTACTTCTTCACTAGATGATTGTGCAAAAAGAGATGTAAAATCGGGCACACTCCGACGAGGAAAATCTTGCCACCAAACAGTATTTGTCACTCGTAGCCACTGCGTTATAATAAAGATAAGTCTTGAGCAAAACAGTTGCCACTATCACGAATAAGTGTCTCTCAATGCCAAAATATTGTGATACTTTTAGCTATTGCCAAAAATCCAATAAGTGATTTGATGGACATCCTAACAAGAAAGTAAAAAACAGGAATTTTGCTAGTCATAAGGGTAACCAGGTAATTAGTAAGGTCACCTGTTTGGCCACAAGATTAGCAGAAGTGATGATTACACGGATAGTATCATCTCTTTGCAGAACAAACAATTTTGGATGGTGACAAGCAATGCCAAATTTCTTCCGCTCCTTACCAAAGGATATAGTCTCAGGAAATTGAGGGTATCTGACATCATAAAAGAGCTATGTTACACAATAGTTGGTATATAACTGCGGATTTAGGGTCAATAAGTCTTAGTTGCAGTCAATTTCTTCATTTGACTTACATTACAGCTAAGTTTGGAAAATCTGAGTAAGGTCTTAGGGTTCTTTTGTCAGGGCTTGAACTCCAACACCTCTCTGCATTATGGCAAGCAACCGCTATTGCTAAATGGGCAGGTATCTCACAGTAAGATAAAAACCTATGAAAATAAAACCCGTGTGAATACGCATACATTATAAAAACACAAATGGCTTTCTGCAACAGATCCATAAATCAATAACTCAAATATATATAGATCCCCACTCTAGAAGCCCTTGTAAACAGACTGACCAATTCTATAAAGGCTTACTAATTGAGTAATGGAGGCTATGCATATTTATAGCCATTAAGGCATGTGCCGATACAAAGATAAGTAATCATAGTGATCAGTTCTACTACTAGATTACTATTATGTTCTTAAGCCTAAATCATCCTATTTTTAGAAACAAAACTACAACACATACTATATAATATTAATATGAATTACACAAACTTGTAGGCCTTACCATGATAAATCACTCGTAAACGTTGCAATAAAAACCCGTTCAAGCGTTTCAACAGGATATAGAAGCTCCGGTAAAGTAACATTAACCTCATCCAAACCCAATTGAGCATCATCCATAAAATGAAGACGGTTCAAATAAAATTTACTCCCAGGCGGAGGAACACAAACTCCCCTCTTCCTCGGTTTTAAAACCTGATCCGATTCAACAACATTCTCTTCACAAGTATACTTATCAGTACGTTCATAGTTACCACATACATTTACTGATTTTTCTAAATTCCCGCTATTAACATTACAACATAATAACTCAGCATTCGGCTCTAAATTTATACAATTATCTCTAAAAGACGTATCTCGATTTAATGGTCCCACATTATACAAAACATTATCCGGAGGAAAGCGCGAATTACTCTTAACTCTAATTCTACTACCACATTTTACCGTGTTACCAAAACACTTTCTAATATACAAAACGGGATCATCACTTAACAAAATCTCCCTACACTTACGCAATAACAAACCAGGCTTATCTAAGAATTCGATTTTCTCAACAAGAAAACCAACCCGAACACAGCTCCCACACACAACCGAAACCTCACTACCCGCGCGTAACTCCTTACTTTCCCCATTTCCAACTCGTACACCGTCAACAAACACACCGTTTAACGAAACCCTAACACCATCACTGATAAATACTTTTTTGGTGTGATCATCGAAGATTAACTGGCAATGTGTTTTACTAACTTCAGGGTGATCGAATACGTAATCGCATCGGGCGCTATCGCGGCCGATGGTGTAGGGTCTACGCGGCTCGAGATCGATGAATTCGACCAAGGTTTTCGAGGCGAAGCATTTGATGTGGAGAGAAGCTGTGATTGAGATGTTGAGTTTAGGTTTTTTAGTTTCTGAATTGAATGATTGTAATGATCTTTTGTTCATGTAGAACTAATTTTGATAAAATTAGTGTTAGATTTTTGGTTAAAAATTGGGGAAATTGTGAAATGAGGTTATCAATTTGATGAAATGTGAATTTATTATAGCGGTAAATTTAGCGGCAAATAGGGGTTAAACCTTTATAGTTGATGGCTACTAACTTGAGATATGTGAGATAACCATCTTAAAGTGGTTAAAGTACACATTTAAATCATGGTTTAAGCTCTTAAGCAATGTTTAGCAAATTTTTATGTGATTGAAGTTTGCAAATACAAAATACTTTTTCAGTGAAATGAAGGCAAACACGCTTTTTATATTTTTAAATCTCTAGTTTGTTTACAATTTTGGAATGATCACGTCAATCTTTTGAGAAGTGAAGGTTTTGCCTGTTCAAGTATATGTGGCGATAGATTCAAACACTATAAATTAATCAACTAAAAACTTGAAAACCACGTGTAGTTGGTAAATAAGTGATTGTCTCATAATTAGACGTGCGCAAACCGGTTAACCAGTTCAGTTCGGTTTCAGTCAAACAGGAACCTGTTTCGGTCAACGAATCAGTCGAAACCGGTTTGAGGTGCGGTTTTTGTCGAACTGGTTCATGACCGGTTAACCACCCAAACCGGTTTTAACCGGGGTTTTTTTTCGTTTTTCGTGGTTTTGTACGCTATAAACAGAATAAACTTCAACTTTTATTTAATAGAAAAACCCTAATACATCAGAAACGAAATACATTGGAAAGGAAAATACAACACAATGCAAGCCTTGCAAGGAAATTTAAAATACAACATCAACAACATAATGCAAGCGAATTAAAAATACAACATACTAATCGAAAATTAGTAATCATCTTCGGCTTCTTCGCTGCTCATCATATAATCGGAACCGGTTTGAAACTGGAAAACCGAACCGGTCAACACCGGGTTTAACCAAATCGGTTTCGGTTTGAGGCCAAACCGGCGGTTTGGAACCGGTTTGGGTTTTCTTGGTTTCGACCGGTTTTACCACCGGTTTATCAAACCGGTTTGAAAAACCGGTTTCCCCAAACCGGTTTCAACCCGAACCGGTCCGGGAGCCTACACAAAATTTTCAAATTTCGAATCTTCAGCTTTTAACACGTGAGGGGACCCGTTTTCTGACTTTCTTAGCTGTAATGTTTGTTATTTACCACTTTGAATAATTATAAATTCATGTATTGTGTTGTAGTTCAAATCACACAACTTACAATACAATCCTAAGCAAAAAAAAACTATCCAAAGCAAAATTTGGGATGAAGATGTGTGACAAAATCTGAATTGACATATCGCTCATATTCACTACACATTGTAGGATTAGTCCTTGCCTTTTTTTGTATGTGCTTTTAAACCGTTTAGCAAACGGCTATACTTATTTCCGCCACTCGCCTTCGATGAAGTAGCCCCACCACTTGTTTGAGATGATTGAGTTGGGTTACCATATTTTGCATAATAAAGATTATACAAACCTTCCAAAGATTCTTTAAAATAACTTTTTGACTTAGATGCAAAAGTATCGTCAAAAAACTCCAAATCCGTACTTATCGACTCGATAAGAAAGTCTACCCCGTTTACATTAAAACATGGATTTAAAGCGGCTGCACAAGTAATTATCGGTGGCATGTGTTGAAAATACTTCCTAAGTTTTTTCTTCATTGGTTTAATCATACTTGACAATATACCCCCCTCAAGTTCATATTCGCTTAATACCGTACTCATGAAGAAAATCTGTTGAAGTACCAATGGAGATGTTGGGTAGTAAACCCCCGATAAAATTTCTGTGGCAGTGTTAAACACTTCAAGTAATTGGGTTAAAGATTGAATAATAACCCAATTTTCAGTCGGAAAATGATTACACCTATTCTTATTGGCCAAAACGTCATGAAAATACGCCAAAGTATTTTGTTGTTTCAAACCACTTAGGAACATATGATAAGTGGAGTTCCATCGTGTTGGAACGTCCCAATTTGGTCGTAAACAAGGTTTCTCTGCATCTTTACAGATTTTAACATAGCGTTGTCGGGTTCTTGCACTTGATTTGAAAATATCTTTTAACATTGTCTTAAAAGACTCTCTTATTGCATCAATCGCGGGGACCTCTAAACCAGCTTGCACAACCAAGTTAATGATGTGTGCAACACAACGACTATGATAAAACCTACCCCCCATTGGTGGCTCGTATTTTAATTTTAGTTTATCCATGGCGGATGTGTTGTTGCTAGCATTATCCAATGTAATTGACATAACTTTATCTTCCAAGTTAAAATTGGTAAGGACTTTTGTCAACATTTTAAACAAGGCTCCACCCGTGTGAGGAGACGGAAACTCTTCGAATGAAATGACCCGCTTCATCATTTGCCAAGTACCGGGTTCAATCCAATGTGCGGTAACACACATGTAAGAACCGGGCACCCCATGAGGAGCGGACCATACATCCGTTGTTAGGTTGACACAAGCATTTATGTTACCAAAACTATCAATTATTTCTTGTTTAGCCGCCAACCATAGTTTCATTGCATCACGTTTGAGAGTAGAGCGACTTACATGAGTGTATCTTGGTTGCATAGTGTTCTGGAACACCCTCGTTGTTTGCTCGTGGTCAAAGTGGTTGAACGGTAACGCTCGTTGAATCACCAAACCCGCGAATTGTTCACGAAGATAATCCGGATCGTACCTGAAAACACTCCCATCTCGAGCCATAGACGTTTGCCCCGCTTCCGGATTCTGGTTCTGCTGTGCCTTCTTTGCTTCACAATGCGGATGAGTTATATGATTCCTCAACGTCGTGTTGGAACCGACCGATAAGAAATGAAAGCAATGCTTGCATTGAGCTTTTTGCGAGTTGTCGGTCATTATGCAAAGGTTGAAGTCTTTCCAAATCTGGGGGTTTCGATTGGTTGCTATGATTTCACGAATTGTCGGTGCACTTGTTGAACCAACACCGGTGGCAGTTGAGGCGGATGCGGATTCACTTGCCATTGAAGGAAATTTGGTTTTGCTTTGGATAGTTTTTTTTTTGCTTAGGATTGTATTGTAAGTTGTGTGATTTGAACTACAACACAATACATGAATTTATAATCATTCAAAGTGGTAAATAACAAACATTACAGCTAAGAAAGTCAGAAAACGGGTCCCCTCACGTGTTAAAAGCTGAAGATTCGAAATTTGAAAATTTTGTGTAGGCTCCCGGACCGGTTCGGGTTGAAACCGGTTTGGGGAAACCGGTTTGATAAACCGGTGGTAAAACCGGTCGAAACCAAGAAAACCCAAACCGGTTCCAAACCGCCGGTTTGGCCTCAAACCGAAACCGATTTGGTCAAACCCGGTGTTGACCGGTTCGGTTTTCCAGTTTCAAACCGGTTCCGGTTTTTAAAACCGGTTTTTTTTTCACCTCTACTCATAATGAGCAAAAAATATCCGTCTCCCTACTAAAGAAGATGCATTAAACTCAGAATTCATTAAATACTTTTCAACCATTGCTTACGTGAATCATAGATAATGTTTCTCATAATCAAACCAAATATTCACTTACAAATATGCAAATAAAACATCTTATGACACAAATACAGTTGCTTATATGATCATCAAAGCTTATGTGGATCACACATGTCCTCATAAACTAACCACATGCATCTCATTCACAAATATCCAATCTGAAAACCTTATAAGGATTAACAAGAATGATACCAACTACACACATTTTATGTTAGGTACAATCTAAATAGTAAATACATGCATGCATGAATGACCTCATATCATTTCATGCCCTATTCACAATCACATTTAAAATATGATATGTTCGCCTTCAATTATTGAATTCATCTCTCAAATGGTATTATCTTAAACTAAGTTTGACTAATGATGTTACAATTTACGACTAGTTTCATTCGTTTACCACAACATTCAACGATGTTAGATTGTGTTTATTTTGGAGAAATGTCAATGTTACACTTGCTGTAAAGATCGCTTTTAGCATGACATGTTTTTACAGTATAGCTTTGTCCATTAAAAACGTAACGCGTGTCACCATTTTAATTATCATTTTAAAGATGTCTTTGTTGCAAGTTGCAACTCTAAAGTGCGATCGGGCTACAACTTTTTAAGATTCTTCTTTCGTCATGTCTCTATCGCCTGTGTCTTAGATGGTGACATCTCTTTAGTTGACGTCACAGTTTATCGTGTAGTCACTATCTTTCTGTGTTTATGGTGACGTTATCTCTTTGATGACGTTGCCCTGTAGATCTCTGAAATAAAGTCAGCGCTTTGTTGTTTACTATGCTGACGTCCTGTACCCGTTCGGAACTTCATGACCCGTTCGGACTCCTCTGGCCCTTTCGGACTTGAATGGCCTGCTTGGTCTGGAATGATTTGATTGGGCTTGAGTGGTTCGCTTGGGCTGTGTGGGAGCCGAGGGGGCTATTAGCCTGTCCGGCATATACGCGGACATAAAGAAAGCAATCATCTATGACCATTTTGGTAATCTTTTTTATATTTTTGTTTTCATATTAATTTGTCTAAAAATAAGTGTTTAATTTTATATTTTAAATAGATAATAAAATTAAAAAAAACAATGTCAGTTTATTGGTAATTATTTAGACTTTTTAAATTTACTGTTAATGCGTGTATAAGGGATGTTTGTTTCGGCTTATATGTGGGCTTACAAACTTATTTGATTTCGGCTTATATAACATAAGCCTCAGTTTTCTAGCTTCTACTGAGACTTATGGGCTTATATAAGTGTATCATATCGTAATTAACTTATATAAGCCTACAAGTCTCAAAATCGTAAAATTAAATCTTATAACATATAAGCGAAAATCAGATAAATTCATAAACCCACATATAAACCGAAAGAAACACACTCTAATTAGAAAGTCTTTCTTTATTTTAGAAATCGACAAAACCCAACCAGAAGATATGTATTATCGGCCCGATGAACTAGATAATATAAAATTATTGTCTTGTTGATTCATATATATATAAACAATATATTACCTTAGCAGCCACCAGCTAGATGCTAATAATAGAAAACAATAGAAGTTAGTTATTGGTGCCTTAAAAGTAAAAGTAATATTTTTTATAATTTTTGTAATTTACATTTTTATTTTAGTGTTTTTGTTATAAAACTACGAATAAAAATAAAGAAACATAAAATATAAGTTAGATAAAACAAAAAAAATTGTCTTGTCTAGTAAGCTCCTTTTTTATTCCAAAAATCCGATGAAGGCGATGATTTTTGATGATATTGTTTCTAGGTCGTTTTATTGGTGCAAGTACCGTTGTAAAGCCTCTTTCGGTTGGAATGAGTGGCTAAAAAACCCATATCTCGTTACTTTGTAATTCTAGCTCCTTGCTAGCTTTTTGAATAAATTGCCGTTCCAAAAAAAAAATTACAAAAGTTTAAAAAAAATATTGATGTAATTACAAAAATTAGAACGACATTAATATATAGTTATGTAATATAAATGCAATTTAAAAGAAAAAAATAATAAAACATTACTCTCAAGATAAAGGATACAAGTTACAACAAATCAAAACCATAGGGTACCATTTCAAAACTTTACCAGTCTTATCATTGTCTTCTTCA
>BQNB010074670.1:0-31712 GCA_026074375.1 Tanacetum coccineum | reverse complement strand
GCTTTTAATAGTTTTATTTCCGTAGTAGGTCTGATTGATCTTACTCTTGATGGTTATGCTTACACTTGGGCCCACAAGACCGCCAATAAGACGAGTAAGTTGGATAGATTTCTAGTTGCTAAAGGCTTAATGGTTTCGTTCCCGTATCTTTTGGCTCTTTGCTTGGATAGAAATCTATCGGATCATCGTCATATTCTCATGCAAGAATTAAGCATTGATTATGGTCCTACTTTATTAAGATTTTTTCCCTCTTCGTTTAACTTGGATGGTTTTGACAAAATGATAAAAGATACATGGAAGAGCTTAGCCACTGTTGACTCGAATGATATGATTAATTTAAAGAAGAAACTTTAAGCTCTCAAAATTATCATTAAACAATGGACCAAAATGCTAAGAAAAGCTCTTATAAGGTGAAGATCTCCATTCAATCCAAACTTTCTGATATCGATAAAATTCTTGACCAAGGCAGTAATAATGAAGAGATTTTATGTTGAAAGAACTCAACGACATTAATTCTATTGACTCATTGGAAGATGCTGTAACACCCCCATTTTTACAATATAGCAGCGGAAGCTAATCTGGGGTATTACTTCATGGATACAACAATCATAATCATAGAAAACAACTTTAAAAGAGACGTTGTTGAAAATTTTTAGTTATCATTCATTATAATCAGAGTTTTTACAAAATGCAGGTCCCAAAATCTAAAACATCATGTTTGAATGATAACAGTTCAGCCATCTTCGAGTCCATGCCACTCCGTGCCGCAACTTGCTCAATTACCTGAGATAAACATGCTAAAAAGTCAACACAAAGGTTGAGTGAAATTCATAGGTTTGAAATGTAATAGTTGAATACAAGTTATCATAATTGGAAATATTGGCATTGCAGGAATAATCATCATGAAGAACATTATTGTCATAGTGAACAGTATTATTACCCTAAACTCATGAATCACATAAAGAGGTAATAAAGATATTAAAGAGATATTGGGAGATACTACCCAAAGAGATATTGGGAGATACTACCCAAAGAGATATTAGGAGATATTACCCAAAGAGATACTTTCATGTATTTAGGCAATAATATATCAGGGTAGCATATAGTTTAGAGAACACTTGCATTCATGGTTTACAGTAGATATCACAGGTTTATAAAGCATGTGAGATTATGAACTCATTAAGTCTTTGAAAAGTAATCACATTGTTATAAGATAAACGAGTATGTAAAAGAGTTTGTAACAAGCATGTATCCCCCTCGCGGGTTTATAAAACATTCAAAAGATTGAAAGGCGAGGCTATGAACTCACCTGATATGTAGATGTAATAAATATTCCAAAATGAAAGCTGACGACCTTATCACAATCTTAACCGGGGAATGTTGATATAGTAAAATGATAATAAACAGCCACGTCACGCAACCTGAGTAAATATGTTGAGTCTTAGGAAGATTGTACTCTAGAACTTTGGTTCAGAGAGTCTAATATTGTTATGAGTTTGATTGAAGAGTTTGGAATTATTGTATCACCGTTCGGGCCATCATAATTCAGAAGTCATTCAGTAAACGTTTGAGGAGCTAGGGCACTTTAAATCGTAAACCCAACAACTCAGTCAGAACGTAATACCAAGATGAAACTCCTTAATATGAAGCTCCCTAGTATTGTGATACGATATAATCGGTTTTAAGTGTTTCGATTAATATCTGGAAATGTTAAGCACGAGAAGCATTAATTAAAGTTATGTCTTGTAAGGGTTTAAACATGGTTTTATACTTTTTCAAAATGTTACATTTTAGATGATGGTTGAAAAAGTGGCAGAATTTACCCTTGGAGTTTGCACTTTTACGACTTTAGTCATTCAACTTTAAAAGATATACCAAGTAAACCTTGTACTTTGGAAAGTGACATAAATGACCCTTGTAGTTATAACTTTGATAAAATGACATATTCAGCCCCTTTAGTTATAGGTTTCAGAAAGTAACGATATATACCCCTTGCATGGATTATAATTACAAAACATGTCCAAATTGCCATGCAAGCTTATGTTAACATTTCAAAAGATATTTATAAGTTGTAATAAACGAAAATATGAAGTTTTAGCTTAACACAAGTTTAAAATAACGATTCGTTAGGCTAGGAAGCAAAACGGGTCAAATTAGGGTTTCAAAATGCAAACGCACGGGTTTTAAGTTCAAATTCCTTCATTAATAAATAAAGTGGTTATTTTAACATTAGTTAAGCATGCTAGGATAAATTATAACAATATTTAATCATTATAACATTTAGTTTTAAGTAAAACACGAAATTAGGGTTTCGGGTGTACGGTTTTGGATCAAAATGGAAAATGAGCATGAATTGAGTTATGAAACTTTAACAAGAGTATATTTAGGATCATATAAACATTATAAGAGTGTAGGAGCAGAAGTAGAATATCTAGAACCTGGGTTTGAGCTTCAAGGAGCAAAAATGGTGGAAATGGGTCGTTTCGGGTAGTATTTCCACTTGTACGCCTTGTATCTTTACTCCTGGGCTTCAATTCTTTAGGGCTTCACTTCTTGAACTTCTTTAATGATCCTAGGATCATATGGGAGCAAAGGATTGCTACCTTATGGGTTTGAGAAAGAAGAGATGTGGTGCAAGTTAGAATGAAGATACAAGGGTGCTATTTATAGTTATTTGAAGCTAAGAGGAGTAAGCAAGACATAGGATCTGTTCTTGACATATGTTAGGGCTAGAATATGATGTGTAGCAGCTAGGAATTCATATGTGGAAGTCTAGAGAATAGGTTTGATGTGTTGGATGGCCTTGGTTGCTGCCGCGGCTGTTATAGCAAAAGGAGAGGCCATGTGCCTTCATCCTTAGCCAAGAGATAGCCTAAGCAGCTTAGTAAGCTGCTCCAATGTTATTGAAGGTTTTTATTGGATGTTTTATTTGCACATGGAAGAGTTTTTTAATAGGTAAAATGGGTCATGGAATGGGTTGGAGTCTTTTGACAAGGGTTTCTTAAGTTGTTCAAGCTCATATTATGTATTAAATGATTAAGTGATTGTTATATACATGTTCACAAGGATTGATATAGAAGTATTATCAAGGATTAGTAATCAGTTTTGGGTTAAAACGGGGTTAATTAGAAGAAGGGGTCACGGGTACCAAACTAGGGCTGTTTTAGGGTTTTTTTCTTGACTTTCTTGCTTGTATTTCGTGTGTAAATGATCAAAGGGTGATGAGAATTACTAATCATGGAGCAATGTAATATGAATTTTTAATGATATTTGATAGTTTTTTTAAGTTAAAAATTGGTGATGAAATGGATTAAGCCGTATAGGTTGGGAATTGGGTTCGTATAAGACTTTTAGGGTTTTCTAGCCTTGTAAATCTTGTATATTGTCAAAGTAATGTTGGATAATAAGGGGAGAATGGTTTGTAATACTCATTTTATGGGTTTAAAATGACTCTTGGTTGCTTACTTGTGAATTGGAGGTCAGAGAAAGAATGAGGGGGTAAACGTTAGTCATAGTTTAAATTTTAGTACACAATTAGGGTTTCTTGGATTCATTTTACGTACAAATGAAATAGGATAATGAAGTAATGATGAAATAATGATTGAATAGGATTGATATGATTGTAAAATAAGTTATTACAACTTATTTGAGTGTTGGTTGAGGTTTAAAATGGATAATAATTGATAAACGGGTCATGGTTTAGTATTTCGCTTGGGTTAGGGTTTTAGACTTTTGAATTAGGGTTTTGAGTGTAAATACGTGTGTGAAGGCTTATGAATAGAATATTCAGGGTTTACACATTGTAGAATGAGTATAGTAACTTGTACATAAGTGGTGAAGAAATTGGAATGAAAATGGAGGTAAACCGGCTATTTTAGAGATCATGCTTAATGACTTGAATATTGAGATTTTAAGGACTTGTACCTTTCTTTGGATAGAATGTATATTCATATGAGATGTTATGATACTTGTATATATGATTTAGTAGCTTGTACATTCACTTTAGATATTAACCCTTCACGGAATTAGGGTTTAGAGGTATATGATCATGGTTTAAAGCCCGTTTAGATATAACGTTGCGAATGGTACATTATAGGAATAATGTACTTTGTAATAAGGATATTATGATATTGACTTGACATGTTATGATGTTTGCTTGACATATATAAAGACAGGATTGTCATAGATAGGTTGCGTGAGCTCGTCTACTTTAGTTATGACATACTGAGATATATATGTAATGTAATAAAGCGAAAAATTTCCCCGTACAATTATGATAATAGTAAAATAGATTTTGCATTTGATGAAAATTCTTGGGTTGTTATAGTCTCCGCCCCTTACAGAAATCTCGTCCCGAGATTTAGCTGAAAGTTGTAGTGGTATTGTTTGGGAATAGATATAGGAACTGGACATGAATTTGATTTTCATGCCAGGCTAATCAAGGTCACAAGTCCACGTGTGTGATGCATTTATAATTATGTTGTACACCATAATTATAATTACCTCCTTTCACACGTCTACTTATTTTCCAAGACCATACCTCTTGATGATAAAAAATAGAATTTCTCCAGATCCTGATAGAACCTGGGTGGATGGAATACGTTGCGCCACTCAGATCATAAGAATAGTTATTCTTTTAACCTTTAAAAGTCAAACATCAAATAAGAATGCTATCTACATGTCTTTGTCAAAATTTTCATACCTGTGGTAATGAAATCATTTGACAAATTGCATAGATTCGTGGACCCGTCGAACTTTCTTGTTATTAACCCCCAAATTTGCAGAATATAACAGAGAATTTTAGTATACGAGGTTAAAAAAGGGGGGGGGGGGAAGATAATGGAATGAGTGATGTTAAGGAATTGTTTATGAATTTGTAAGAGAGTGTTGCTATCATGTGAGATATAGTCTTTTGGAATGAATGGATGAATGAAGGTTAAATAATTGATAATGTCAAGAAAAGTGAAAGTTATTTGTACATACGGATTGAAAGAAACTTGTTTGTACTTTAAGCCTACTTATTTATAATTAGTACTTACAAAATAAAGATGCGTCCCAACTCCTTGTGTAACTGAGAATTTATAAATTCATAGTTCAGGGATTTATAATTTCCTTATTCAAATGAAGAAGTGACCTAATTCATTTCAATAAGATGATCATAAATCGTCTTACCTAAGCATAAAAACATGATATGGTAATGTGTAGAAAATGATATCATCATGAATGGTTAGACAATATTGAGATGTTGATTGTACTGACGCCCATATAATCGAGGATGAAAATTTATGTTTCAAAGGTATGAGGAAAGTATTCAGAGTTGAACATGATAGAATTGACGAGTTTTGATACCACTAGATAACAAGATGTAACGGAATTATCACTTTATTAATTCATGGATAACTTTACATATGAAACTTTAAAAGAGTTGATACTTATGCTACGTATCTCGTAGCAGGATTCTAGAATAAGTAACAAACGAAAAGGATTGTAGCTTGATGATTGGAGTTTTTCAGATTGAAGAAGACTCTGATGAAACTTGAATATCCTCAAGAGTTGTTTCTAGGGTAGAAATCCTAAAGTGAACAAAAGCAAGCTCATCTCTAAGTATGCTTTCCTGTGGCCTTGTTGTTTGCTTTTGAGCACTAATTCACATAATGTCCTTTCTTTCCATAGGCATTACAAGTTACGGATACCATTTGTAGATTGTTTCTAGTGGTTTTGTTTCTGCAGTTCTTGGTCAGATGACCTACTCTGTTGCAAGTCCGGCACTTGACAGTACAAGGACCTATGTGATGTAGGGTGCATTTTGTACATAAAGGAAGGTTTCCATGGTATCTTTTGGGAGGATAAGTCCTAACAGGTTCTTGTCTTCTATTCTGCTGGTGGTGGTAATCATCGTTACGGTCGTGATTGTTGTGGTTATTTTGGTAGTTGTCATTTTTGCGATTGTTGAAGTGGTTATTGTTGTTGTGGTATTTGGGGTTGTTGTTGTTGTTGTCGATGGTGTTTCTCTTATCTTTTAATTTTCATTTATGATCATTGGTTTCTTGCTCAGCCCACAATCGCGTTCGTTTTATTATCTGTCTTTAACCTCTAGATATGGTTGAATGGCTTCCTCCAAGTTTGATGGGTTCGAGGCAGTAAACATTTCCTTCAAGCTTGTTGGGAGACCTCCGATAAAAGCTTTTCCAAGAGTTTCTCATTGTTTGGCCTGTTTGGACACAGGTGTTAATTCTTGGAATCGTTAACATAGGTTTAAGGATCAATTCTCCTTTACACTCAGATTGTAAAGTTCGTCTTCTATTTTTCTGATCTCAGTTCGGGGACAATACTTGTTTGTCAAAAGCCTTTTTAACTCGGTCCAGGTGGTTTTTTGTTAGCTTACTCTATTCCTAATAGGTTAGGCATATGCATTCCACCAGGATAAGGCATCGTCAGTTAAAGTACCAGTAGCAAATGTTACTTTATTTTCCTCAGCACATCTGCTTTGAGAGAATATCGATTCAGTTCATTCTAACCAGCGAATAAGGCCTACTGCTCCTTTTGTACCATTAAAGCAAAAAGGTTGACAGCTGATAAACTCTTTGTAGTTTCCCGTTTTCACTGCAGGAGTTCCAGTAAGATTACTAGCACTTGCCATGGCAGCAGTCTGTGCTTCCAGGGCTGTAGTAAAATCAGCAGTCAGTTGTCGGATGGCATCCAAAGTTATAGCTGGTGTTTTGGATGTTGGGATAGTCCTTTTGGGAGGCATTCTATCAACACAAGATAACGCGTAGTAAGAATGACATCACAAGTTTTGAAAGGTAATATTTAAAAGAAAATGTGATGCTTAAAATACTTAAAGAGAAATGCTTATTTTTGAATTTTAAGCACTTAGGGGTTATAGTATGATTCATGAAGACGAAGATAATGATGCAATTTGTAGGAATTGATGAATGAAAAGAGCGAAAGTTGGAAACAATAAGATACAAAAGGGATTTCCCCCAGGTTCGCCTTTATAAATAACTTGCCTTTTACTGTACATAGTCAAGATTTGACAAGCGTTTTTATTTATACCACACATACCATGGCTAGGATAAAGCTATAACTATTCTAAGAGTTTGTTGATTCTGAGCTGATAGATGACATCCTAAAGATCCTCCTAATCTGTTTGGTGATGAGCTTGGATTTTCTCAATGATTTGTTCAAAATTGGAAATTCTGTAGTAAGCAAAGGCAACTTATCCTTTTGCCATAACTGCTTCTTTTGAAGATTGATAATCTGAGTACGGATTTTCTTGAGTTCAGTCTTCAGTTCGTTACCATTTATACGTCCTTCTTCCATTCTCTCAATGTGGTGAAGATGAAGATTGGGAGTTCATCTAAATAATTCAAGATATCTTTGACTTGTTTATCATGATGTTTCAGATACATCTTATCTGAACATTTTTCTATTTCAAATACTTGAGGAGGGGTAGGAGTATAAACTAAGGAAGACGGTGATACCAAATTACAAGTTTGATTTCGAGATAAGTTAAATAATGTAGTTGAGGAAGAGGATGGGGAACGGATGTGCTTCTTAGGTGGTAATAGTTCTTCAGGAACAAAGAAATATTGAGAATCAAATGGTAATGATGGTGGTAATATCGGAGATGGAGTCAAAATAGCTGATGAAGTAATAGGATTTGGTGATGAAACTCCAGGAATTGACGGATACTCATACTACATCATCATTAAGTTCCACCCTCAACAAGTTATCTAAACACGAATCGATTCTAGCATTTGTTCAAGACAAAACCTACTCGCTTCAAATGCTACAAGAGCTTCTTTCAGGAGGTTACAGGACTGTTATGGTTTACTTGTTTGCACATATAACGGGCGAGGTTCATGCCAAAGGAAGTCATTCGATACACTTGCCTGATAATCGTATAATGTAATAGTTGAGACTTTAACACTATGGTAGATATAACACACATTAAGGAGGCAAGTTATGGAAGCAAGTTCCTGAACAAGTTCAGAATCAAGTTCCAGTGTATGTTGCGGAAGGGTTGATTCTGGAGAGGCAAAAGGCTAAAGAAGAGACGGAAAGATTGATTGCTAAAGCTATTCTGCAGGAACGTAGAAATATTCAGGCTCAAAATTTCCTCACAAATTCAGAAAGCTATTGATAATCACATTCCTTCTCAAGTTGATGCGTCAGTAAGAAGTTATATGTCTGGACATATTCTTCATGTTCATCCAGTTCAATCACAAACACCCTCTGTTCCAGAACAACAATATCAACTGTATCTTTCTATGAAAAACGATCCTCAGTTGCAGCAACAAGACATAGCAATATGGCTTGCACTTCAGATGAAGTTTGAGAGTCTTCAGGTACCACAAACTACATGTAGAACTTCTGCCGTTCGCCCAAGAGATCAGGACGATCCTCATGATGATGCTCATCCTGAGGGGGAGAATCGTGCAAAGCGGCAGAAGACTTCTGAGTATGAAGCATATGTGTCTGGAGAGTCATCGTCTGGACAGGTCAATGAAAATGAACAAGGTCCATCAACTTCAGGAAATCAAGAGCAAGAAGACGATTATGATTTTTGGACTGAGTCTTATGCTTCAGATGATGATGAAATACCAACGAAGCAAATGTCACAAGATATTATGGAAGAAGTATCACTGACTATTGATGAAGCAAAGTTAAAGAAAATGGCTGATGAGATGTTGAGACAAAGATGTACTTCAGGAGATGAGCATCAATATCATATTGATCAGATGAAGAATTTCTTGAAAAGTGACATTGTTTGGGAAAGTAGAAAGGAAATCCTTGTTTCTCCGCATCCACGAAAGACCACACCTCTAGTTCAAAGTTGTCAGAGAGATCCTGAAGCTCCACCACTATCTCTTATAAATCAAGACCTTTTGTATCTGAAGAAAGGAAGTTCAGGGCCTGAGAAGATAGTATTGTCACTTCACAAGTTTCCTGCAATTATCTTTAATGATGATGATATCGAAGAACGAACTTCCAGATGGGTGAATAAGTGTGTTAAGAAATTTAATCCTTATGCTCGATATGGTGTTGAACATTGGAAGAATCCTCATGCAAAGATCTTCTACATAAGGAAACAAAAAGAGCCTGGAAAACCAAAGGAAGTGATTTATTCGAACTCAAAGATCATTCAAGTTATCAAGACATACTGGGAATTGGGTCATGAACACAAGTTTATCACAGAGATAGTTGCAAGAAGAGCTAATGAGTGCATTGTGTCGATTACCGAGCCTGATTATAAGAATCTCAATAAGAATGATATTGAGGATATGTATTTGCTTATTATGAATGGAAAGGTTCCTGACTATGCAGAAACAGGGTTGCTATGGTCTTTATCAGTATTCATCAGAAGTTCAGTGTTATGGGAAAGAGTGCATGATTTTCAACTTGGAATTGAAAGTTATCAACAGAAAGTTAATCTCATTGCACCAACAATATATTTCCCAGGTGTTGAAAAACATAAAATGTTCTCCATCATCTATGAGCCCGTGCATGTATTCATATACAAGAATAGCAAGAAAGAGAAAATGTAACATCCGAGAATTTTTGAAATTTTGAATGATGATTTCAATCTTTGACTTTTCAAGTCTGACTTGATTTTTGACTTTTGGTCTTTTATTTTCACATAAAAGCGATTACCGCGTAACCGGTAATTTTTCGGAACATATTTAACGGAGATATATGTTATTTCTAGGTTGATTTATCAAAAACGAACAGCTAAATCACGTTTTCATTTTTCGGACTCTAAAGCAATTTGATGTAAAACGACATTCCTGACAACTTTTTAGTTTTGACCGAGACCCGAAAACAGTCAGAAGGTGACTGAAATGCCCTCGCAAGATTTAGAAACGAGAAAATAATTAAATTATGATTAATTTACACTTTTTATTAAATAAAAATATTTAATAAATTAGTCACCATTTTATTCAGTAATGCTTGTTGATAACGCAAATATACGGGTTAAAATTTTATTTCTATTTTTCCTTTTGAACGAGACGTAACCGGTTCACCAAATAAATAACGAACATTTTTATAAATGTTATAAAAATATTTATTAAATATTATCAAATAAATACTCATTTTTATCAGAAAAATGATTTGGAAAACAATGACGCAAGTTTCGTATTTTGAAACATCCGTTAAGTCGCTCAAACGAGTCCCGAACCAATAATTATCAAAAACTCATTAAAAAGTTACAAAATGAACCCTAAACTATTTGTAACTTGACACTTTTAATTAAAAGTTTAATATATATATAAAAATATATAACTTTTATTTCATTTCATAACATATAAATACACACACACCTTTATCTCTCACACTTGTCAAACACTAGGTTGGTGAGATTCCATAGGTTTTAGTACACCAACCTCAAATACATTTCAAAACAATCAAAACATTTCCTGTGTTAAAGATTAAACAGTTGAATGGCATATCATGAACTATCACATACTACAATCAATCAGCTCAATTCAACACAATTTCAAAATAATATAACTATAACTAATAGCTCTATATCAAAAATTGCATCGGCTTCAACCCATGTGGGGGAAGGATAGATCCCACGTTTCAAGCAACCCGGCATCTACGTGTCAATTCCAATTACAAATAGAACAGTAATAGCCACATAGATCATGCATTTTTAAGCTCTACCATCAAATTATAACATTAATAAAAATCACAGACTCAAGCATCGTTTCCACCCAATGAAATAATCTTAGAAAGATTAGGCTATGACACTCACCTGTTCGTGCTGCTACAAGCAATTCAAACTCCTTTCCTTAACAACTATACAAATAAAAAGTCATGTTACCATCGGTAAGCTAAAACGCTTAATCAATATAACAACCCTATGATGGACTAATATCATCTATACTTTATATAAAGACTCTATACCATCTATTTTACACCTTCATTATTATACCTTTATTTACTTTTTACTTTTATATTTTAAGCACTTATAAATTTCTGCTCTAATGCCAGAATTTTGACCCCAACTTGCAAATCCCAAAACCAATACCAAAACGCATCTATAATTACACAAAAATTCACATAATGACCCACACATGTGTTATTTAAGTTCATCCCAGAAGCTATGCATCATTCAACCCCTATGTATTTTGAAAATCAAACTTACAAACTGGTCAATTTCGGATCTGATTGCACACTAAAAAGTTTCGACTTAAAAATCATACTTAGACTTCGAAGTGATTAAATTCCTTTGGTGGATATTTAATAGATACATAATACTTAACTACTGTAGAAGGTCTAAGTCTAATTCAAATTTAAAATAGGGTTTTCACTTCACAAACTTAACCAAATATGACATTAAAAAACTCAGGCCTTGGGACAACGAATCTTGTTTGAATTTTTTAATAATTTACACCATCACTTTTAATTCCTGCAAACATATGGGGTTTTGAAAGTAGTGTATCTGTAGATAATTTTCAGGCTTTTGAAAATTCATTAAAAGCTATTGGATGATAAAGTTATGTCTCTCGCAAGATGACCATTCTAACTGCCGACAATTTAACCCCGCGAATTTACTAAACCCTAAATCCCTAATTTCACATGATTAACTTCATTAACAATATAAAAACGATTTAAAAAGATAAAAACCCTAAATTTATAAATCTTACATAAACCCTAATATATCATATTAATTATTACATGTTGTATTAATTTTAATATAACATGAATTGATAAATTAACTAGAATTGATCAATGATTAGAAAATTTACCTTAGAAGAAAAGATCATAAATTTTTACTCTTCTTTTTCTTCCTCTTCTGAAACGCTCGAAACTAATGGGAGAGGGTTTTTGGGGATTTAATTTGTATTTATAGGCTACTAGAGAAGTTTTAGATAATTCCTAATTGGAATTTGTTTCCAACTAAAACTCTTTTCTTTTTTTTCTTTTTCCTTTTATTTTCTAAAATTCGTTTTTACTATTCATGGGTAAAAAAAATATTTTTTTATTTTCTTTTATTAATTAATTAATTATCTTTATACCTTAAGTTTTTTAAAAAACCTAAGCTTAATTTGTTAAACAGTTTTACTGGAAAACTACTTTCTAAAATTAACTTTTTAATTACCTAAATTCTACTTTTTAAAAAATAAAAAGTCTTTCAAAAATCTCATTATTTTAACAAAAACTTATTTCTTTCACAAATGAACACTTCTCATTTTAATCCATCATCTAAATATTCCACATATTAACAAAAACAATTCTTTCCAAATATAACATTCATTTCCATCATCCACGATAAGTGACAAAAGATATTTCTCCATCAAATAAACTCATTTCCTTAACTTAACCTCTAAAAACCTAAACCTTTTCATTAATTTCTAATCACAAAAATCCGTTTAAGTTTTAATAATAACACATTTAAACACAAAACGCTTAAACTCAATAATTAATTTCTTGTCACTTAAAGTGAAACGAAAGGAAACTCAACAAATTTCACATCAATTCCTATCTCATCGAGACGATCACACTCCAAAGATTGATTTAATCCAATTCTTGTTCCCACACAAATTACTTTATAATCTCACTTCAATAACACATAAATCACATTAAAATACCATTACATTGCCACTATGCAATAAGTCAATATTACGGTTTGACCAACTGCTCACGTCATGGTTGTTAATTATCCCCACTTGAGAAAATCTTCGTCCTGAGATTTAACTACTCAAGGCATTAGCACTATCAACAAACAACTGAGGACACTTAGACCTCATTTGATCCTTGCGTTCCCAAGTAAGCTCAGGACCACGCTTCGAAATCCCGACGAACTTTCACTAATACATCACATACTCTTTTATTTAGATCATCCCGGTCTCACATCATCAACGGTTATGACAAAACAAAGAGTATTGTCAAACCTTAATCTCGAAAAACTAACTTACACAATCGAAATCAACTGCTTATGTACTTTGCTACCCCCACAAGGGTTGCAAGAGCAAACACAGCAACCTTAAATGAAAAAGAAGCATCCTAATTACTATGAACCTCACTACGTCATTCGAGAAAACTTCATCAAAACCCTTAAGTTGTTGTTACATACGTCATTTACATCCCGGACTCGCATAATCATTCAAAATAAGAATGTCTTGAAACCAAGTTATAAGTTGTTACAAAGCTCAACGTTTTTGGGACGAATTGGCTCGACTTCGAGTTTATTCATAAAATAAATTTAACCAAAACCACACAAAACATTTAAGGGCGTACTAAGGTCTACCAAGAACCTTACGTACCCATCTTTAACTAATACTTTCAACGATATCTTGCTTACGACAAATGTAGATACTCAGTTCATAAGACAGAAATTCTCAACCGAACTATAGGGCCAATCCATCCAAAGATCTCAAATGGTCCTACATAACTCGGTTCTAACTTGTCTTTCTTTCCAAACGTACTACACCTCTCCAAGGTGAGACCTTCTACCCTCCATAACCTATCAACATTAATTCAAAAGTTTCCCATTACTACCAAGCTAACTTTTTCGACAATTTGGCTGCCTCAAGCCTTTCTCGTATTACTACTATCTTGTTGGTTGTTTCTTGCACCAAATTCGATCCATTCAACTCACTCCCTCCAGTTACGGCCCATAAAACGGTAACCTACATTCCTTTCCATACTATGTTTCAAATGAAGCACATCCATACTCGAATGATAATCCCCACCTTAGGGAAAAACTCATCTCACGAATAGATAAGTATCCCAACTACCTCTAACATCCACAATACATGTCCTAAGCATAGCTAGAAATGGGGTGACTTAGTCAGTCCATTGACTACACCCAATCGCACTGTATCCACTACTCAAACTTGGTAACTTGACAATAACATCTTTAGTTATCCTTTCTCACTTCTACTCGGATAACTCAGGTTGTAGCAACAATCCTGAAGACCCTTGATACTCAACTTCCACTCTCGAATACGCTAAATACTTGCTACCGCAACTAGCTATATTTTTCTTCATACTCGACCACCAATTTGAAAACCTAACACCACACTAAGTTGCATCCGCTTCAGGATGGATAGAATACTTTATCGTATACGCCTCTTCAATAGCCAATATGAACCACTCTCTACCTCTTTTCACACTTGTTGGTCCAAGCCACGCAACATCTTATGTTGACACGTTCTTTGCTTTGGAAATCAATATTTTACACACCAACATCCTTTTCTAGATCTTAGCCTTGGATCGTATACGTTCAATACAGAATCTCATTCTTGGCTTCACTCTCTTTTCCTACTCCACGATTAAACAACACATTCCTTTCCAGATGGTACTTGGCCTATGAAACATACTCATAAATAACTTCTTCCATCGGGACTCCGCCTTCATGTTCTCTCTTTGATTAAGTGTGTTTTGAAAGTTAATTGATCCATATAGATCACTCTCCACGTCTCATTCACTTATGCCTCTAGCATTATAGTGCAAAAAAATATCACGTTTAGTCATTTAATCCTTTATATGATCCTTAGTTGTCGACGTCGTATAAGGCATTCACCTTCTCCATTTTCCAAACAATGCTTCCTAATCCTACTTCGTGCGTCATATCATCTACGAAATCATTTGGCTCCTTCGGCAAGCAAGATCGCTCATTACATATTTTGATTCCTTCCACATCTAGATTTTTTTTTTTTTTTATAAAAGCTTCCCGGTTGTTAGATAAACTTCATGTACTTCTTCTCTTTCCTTCAGGTTGTCTCTACGATCATCTTCACGTGCGACTCGTACTCCTCCTTAGACTTCGGGCCGTCGGTTTAAAAATATAGTCCGAATATATACTTGTTAACTAGCTTGTCTTATTCGGCCATACCACCCGGCCTCATTAACTCCTCTGAAAAACCGCTAGTGCATTGTTAAACAAAAGGCATAGACGTAAACTTTGAACGTGTCCATTACGCCTCCTAAAAACCAATCCTAGTTTAGTCATCCCCGTGCACCTCCATTTGGTGACATACAACGAATTTTCTATCTACTCTACTCGTAGATAATCTATGCACATTTTCAAAAACTACTCACCTTTCTTACCTACCAAGCAAATACAGACGCTTACCCAACTAAGAGGTATAATAAATCAAAAGTTTAACCAAAAACTCTTCCAATTCCAACTGGGGATTTCGAATAATTCCATTCGCTTCGACTACTATTAGTCGCACCCAATAATGAAGGATATGACCTATATCAACTCTAGAATCACGCCTTGAGCAAATACCAAACTTCACTGCACCAATTGGGTATGGACCCAAAAAATCACACAATCCCAAAAGTAGAAACAAACCGATTATAAATATCGACATAATGAACGAAATTCAGATCCATAACAAATGCATAAATGATGGCTAGAGACACACAATGAATAATTCAGTACCCGACCCAATTAATTAAAATAGATTAGAAACCTTTGTACCAAAACCGATCTTTTTACCAAGGAAACTTTCTCATAACCTTAAAACACATTCATTTTTAAACCGATATGAATCGCCTTTGTTAGTAATGCCAATCTTTTAAGTTGTAAACATAAATTTAAATAAAATTTTCATAAACTTATTTATTATGATTTTAAAAGAAATCAAAAGTTGGTTTAAAACAAATGTGTTGCATTTTATTTTATATAATTTATTTTTGAAAGAAGTTGTTTTTTAAGCACCTTAAACATATGATATCGACTACAACAAAATTACTTTGAAAAGGAATTTATGACTCGCAACAAAAGACATCATGATAGCAAAATAGACTCCCAAAATACCTTAAGGATTCCAATACAAAAATGTTAATTTTTCTTGAAAACGAATACGACAGGAACTCTTGCAAACCAAACAAACCATGAGAACTCATCCATACCAACGGTCTTAGAACCAAACCAAAAAGTATCGTCACCTTAAGACAAAGGAACCAATCAAAACGCCGAACGGAGAACATAGAGCACTAGTTCTATGATGACAACTAAAAGAATACCAACACGAGCGTTGGATATCTCAACGAACAACAAGCTAACGAACCAACTTAAGAATCGCGACGACAATACCAACAGGTATCCGATGTATCCGCAACCGATAGATGAAAGGAAACCTCACCATCTACTCAACTCGATCCTTTATAATCGCTCAAAGGGTTAAGAGAAGAATTCTCTAACCATACAACCATCCTCAACAGGATCTCACATCACATCTACACTACTATCCACATAGCTATCCAACCTTACATCCTTACGTAATACATACAAGCAACAATGATTAATGCAATCAAGGTCACAAGTCCACGTGTGTGACACCTTTATAATTATGTTCGCGACCATAATTATAATTGCACCTTTTGCACACGCGTACTTACTTCCAAGACCACACATCTCAATGATAACACACATCTACCACATAGCACTTAATAATAATGCAAATATAACTCAAACATAATAATCCATCTAACGAACCATAAAATCCCAATCGACTAAACAAAACAGAAGTCACATCGCGACCCAAAATATAAAAATCAATCCTCGATTATAGCAACGCATCAAGGTAGGAAACGAATTAAACTTACTTGTTGGGCCTCCACTTGGTTTTGACTTTTTCTCCCTCTCCAAAGTCACCCAACTTCGCGGGTCCAGTGAGGTAAACAATCTCCTAACGATATCTCCTAGGGGTAGGGGAAGACATGACTAAATAATAACAAAGGGGTATATACTATTAGATCCCCATAATGAAAAAGTATTATATTTAATATTATAATAGTAGTAAATCAAAAATAAGAAATTTCAAGCGTATAATAGCGGGAACATACAAGTATATACGTACACAAACACTTGCCGCTAAATGCAATCTACTTTCCAGGACTCTCGTGGTTATATCTAGGTTTCAACCGACCTAATTCCTAAACCTTGGCTCTGAATACCAATCGTCACACCCCCACCAAGGCAGAAACGCGCAGGCCCGTTAACAAGAATGGATATCATCACAACACAATGGCGTCTATATAGAGAATACTAAAATGCATAATAAATGCAAAGACACAACGTGTCATGATAACATCCAACAAAAAAAATATCCAACGACCAAATATGAATGATAAGGATTACCATCCATACAAGTCTTACAATATCAAAACAAAGTCTAGAAATCAAATCAACATATTGCTCAAATAAAATGGCATAGCAAAATCATAGATCTTCAACTTGCATCTATGGGCTCATAGCAACGCTCGCTAACATCAATTCGATCACCTGAGTTTTACCTGAAAACGATGCTAAAACAACGTCACACTAGGTTGTGAGATGCCATATTTTAGACATGAACCAACCTTAAAACATTTCAAACAACACCAACATTTCTGTGATAAAGGATAAACAGTGCATGGCATATCATGAACTATCACATACTACAAATCAAGTCAGCTGTAATTCACACAATCCAAATAAATATAACTCAACAAATAGATCAACTCAAAAATAGCTCGGGCTCTACCAAGTGGGGAAGGAACATCCCACGAATGCAACCAACCCGGCTCTACTTGTCAATTCCAATTCAACACATAGCAATAATCTCACATAGCAACATGCATTTTTATGCTCAACCATCAAATATCACAGTAATAAAAAAGCACATACTCAAACATCCGTTTTTCACCCAATGAAAAATCTTAGAAAAGATAGGGGCTATGACACTCACCTGTTCGTGCAGCTACAAGCAATTCAACTCCTTCCTTAACAACTATACACAATAAAAGCTCATGTTACCATCGGTAAGCTAAACGCTTAATCCAATATTAACAACCCTAATGATGGAATAAAATATAAAAAAAAAAAAATCAAATATCATCTATACTATATGTTAAAGACTCTCGACCTCATTGGTACACTCATTTATCCTTTATTTACTCTTTACTTTTATTTTAAACACTTATAACTTTCTGCTCTAATGCAGAATTTTGACCCAACTTGCACGACCCAAAACCCATACCAAAACGCATCTATAATTCCCACAAAAATTCACACATGACCCCACATGTGTATATTAAGTTCCCCCAGAAGCTCATGCATTCATTCAACCCCTAAGTATACCTTTGAAAATCAAACTTACAAACTGGTCAATTTCGGATCTGATTGCACACTAAAAATTGCAAACTTAAAAAATCAACTTAAGACTTCGAAAATGAATTAAATCCCTTTGATGGATCTTTAATAGACACATAAGACTTAACTACTGTAGAAGGTCTAAGTCTAATTCAAATTTAAAATAGGGTTTTCACTTCACACAACTTAACCTAAATCTGACATAAAAACTCAGCCTTGACAACGAATCTTGTTTGAATTATTTAAATAACTTTCACTCACTTTTAATTCCTGAAACCTATGGGGTTTGAAAGTAGACTCTCTGTAGATAATTTTAGGCTTTTGAAAATCATTAAAAGCTATTCGGATGATCAAGTTATGACTCTCGTAAGATGACCCTTCTAAACTGCCAACAATTTAACTCCGAATTTACTAACCCTAAAACCCTAATTACACATGATTAACTTCATTAACAATATAAAAACGATTTTAAAAGATAAAAACCCTAAATTTATAATCGTTACATGAAACCTAAATCCATCAGAAATAATTATTACATGGTTATTAATTTTAATATAACCAAGAATTGATAAATTAAACTAGAATTGACCAAGAGGATTAGAAAAATTTACTTAAAAAATCCCTAAAAGTTTAAACTCTTCTTTTCTCCTCTGAAACAATCAACTAAATGGGGAGAGGGTTTTTTGGGATTTAATTTTGTATTTATAGGCAACTAGAAGAAGTTTTAGATAAATCCATGGAAATTTTGTTTCCAACTAAAACTCCTTTTCTTTTTTTTTTTTTTTCTTTTCTAATTTTCGGATTTTACTATTCATGCCTAAAAAAATATTTTTTTTCTTTTCTTTTATTAATTAATTAATTATCTTTATACCTTAAGTTTTATAAAAACCTAAGCTAATTTGTTAAACCATTTTACTTGAAAACTACTTTCTAAAAATAACTTTTCATTTCCAAATTTACTTTCTAAAAATAGAAAGTCTTCCAAAAACTCTCATATTTTAACAAACTTATTTCTTTCACAAATGACACACTTCTCATTTTAATCCATCACCTAAATATCCACATATTAACCAAAACAATTCTCTCAAAATACCCAATCAATTCCATCATCACTATAAGTGACTAAAATGAAATTTCTCCATCAAATAACTCATTTCCCTTAACTTAACCTCTAAAACCTAAACTTATCATTAATTACTAACACAAAAATACGTATACGTATAAATACTTACACATTTAACACAAAACGCTAAAACCTCAATAATCATTTCCTTGTCACTTAAAAGTGAACGAAAGGAACTCAACAAATTTCACCATCAATCCAATCTCATCGAGACGATCACACTCAATAGATTGATTATCCAATCTCACATATCCCACACAAATACATATAATCTCACATAAACACATAAATCACATAAACCATACATTGCAACATGCACATAAGTCAATACTACGGTTTGACCAACCTGCTCAAGTCATGGTTGTTACACTAGGGACTAGAAGTGTTAAGTTATGAAAATAAAGGAATGGAAGCCTCCTTCCCTCACCTATAAATACCCCTCTAATCTTCATTAGAGGGTGATGCTTTGTAACTAACTCTTCCATTTTCCCTCCATTTTTAATATCATTTGAAATTTGAATACTTGCCATCCTCTACTATTCTCTCTATGCTTCCATGATCGATATGTTTGATTCAAGATAAACGAGACCTAACAATTAGCAACAATTAGAAATCGTTACTAAATTATGTATTTAGCATTTAATTTTAGCAACAAAATTGTTAATAAAGTTACAATTTTTTTAGCAAAAAAAATTAGTTGTTATATATAGAAATGACCATAACATTTGTTGCTAGTTTAGCAACCACTAAGCAATTTTGTTGCATTCTCAAATAGGTACCCATCAAATTAGCAACTAACACCAAAATGTTGTTAGTTGCTAATTTTATGGGTGCTAAATTGAGAATGCAACAAAATTGCTTAGTGGTTGCTAAATTAGCAACAAATATTTATGGTCATTTCTATAAATAGCAACTAATTTTTTTGTTGCTAAAAAAATTGCAACTTTGTTAAAAATTTCGTTTCTAAAATTAGATGCTAAATACATAATTTAGCAACGATTTCTAATTGTTGCTAATGGCATTTTTCTAGTAGTTACACCCTCTCAACTAGCCAACTTTTAATCCTATAAAACAAACATAAAAGCTTTTGAAATAGTTCTTACCATCCGGCATGGAATTAACACCCATCAAACATGTGCTGCCTGGATTAGATGTGATTATCTCGCTAGCATATGACCATAACTTACCATGGTGATCTTCCAAACAAGTCTCGTATTGCTTCAATGCTTTTATCTTGCCTCTTTTAACTTGACCAGTTGTCACCTTACATTTATACTTCTTCAATATAAGACTTTGTATCTTTTTAACCTTGATAGAAGGTTTTGTCATGATCTTTTTAGCATAATTCTTTGAAATCCAGTTACATGTAATTAGAGCACCAAACTCATAAGTCCTAGAAAAACAATGCTCATCAACTAAAGACTTGACCTGGAATGATCTCTCTTTTTGCATCCATGATGCCCACATTCTGTAAGTACATTTAGGTTTTCCATCTGCATTTATACTACATCTTGTAAGTAGCCTCTTTTCATCATTGTCTTCATGATAAAGTTTATAACCATTAGAAACAGCATAATACGTCAAACATCTTTTGAGTTGGTCTGGGCCTTCAAATCTTTCACCTAAAACTGGCCTCATAAATTTCCATTTTGCTTTTGGATCATGAATAGGCCAAAGTTCACCCAATCTATCTTCATCTGCAAGATTCGACTCATCATCTAACCCAACATTCTTTTCAACATGCTAATCTTTATCCAATCATTTAAAAATCATAGCTAAGAATGTATAATCAAACATTACTGGTATTTTCTTTGTATTCTTAGGTTCTGGTTTTTGGGTTCTTACGCCCGCTATTTCATCTTTACCATCAGATAAGTGATCAAGGGATGCAGTGTCATCTTCATCAGAGCTATATACGTCATGTATATCATAATCATCTTCGTCACTTCCACTATGTTGATTGTCATCTATTATTCTGTCATCAAAGTCAAACTCAGAATGAGCCATATAGACATCAATTTCCCCATCATTCCTAAGAACGTGCTCCCTTAAACTATGCATACCGACATCATTTTTTAAAGACCTCAAACCATCCTTCAAATCAAGACCAGGAACAACAAAGTACAAAGCATTGCTCATAGCATGACTTATGGTCTCTAAATAAGTTACAAATGCTGAGTAATCCATTGCATGTATATCGACATTGTCAAGTTTGGAAACCATATCAAAGTCATATTTTAGAGGGTTTGCTTCAAATATTCACCATGTGAAAATTGATTATACGTACAGGAGGATTTAGAACAAGATGAAGATGCCATCTATGGAGTACAATGGAAAATATGGAGCATAAATTTTAACAAAAAGGTGTGTAAATTAAGTAACAATTAGATGTATTTACCTTGTGGATATCGGATCGAATCTACCAGATGATGTATCTTTTTGTTCTTGAATGTTGAACCGTATTATAATAATAAATAATTAGAAGTGTAGGGAACCAAATAATCACTCTACTTCACCATGATGAACCAAGAAAATAAGATAAGAGAAAGAGAAGAATAGTAGGAAGAAGTTAGAGAGAGTAAGTAAAGAGAAAAAGAGGAATGTTTGGATTCTTGCAAATGAGAGAAATACAAATAAAAACCAACACCCTCTCCATCCTTAGAGAGGGGTATTTATACCACAAGAGTGGCCAGCCTCTTTAGCCTTTCTTGGGCCGTATGGATTTGTCTAATGGGTCGGGCTCGGGTTAACTTGGGCTTAATCCCGCAACGTATACAATATTAGCTTACATAGAATGAGCCCGATACCCATAACTAGCCTATTACAACATATATTAAATAAAGACTGTGCTTCTATGTTTAGTAGCCGAGCTTCCTTGTTTGACTCAATATTTTGAGGCTAACAATCTCCCCCGAAGCGAGGCTTCCTGTAGATTCTAAGCTTCCATGTTCAAAAACATATTTTGAGGCTAACAATCTCCCTTAATGTGTGGTCTTTGAATTCCTGAGGTGAGATCTTGAATCTTGCTTCCTTGAACTTCTTAAGATTGCTTTGTCATTGAGTTCTTGAATCTTTGGTCTTTATTATGTTGTAGGCTTGTTCCTTCATACTATGTGATCTTTGATCTTGAGCTTTTGTCATTGTCTTTCGACTTTGTCTTTTATTCTTAGATCTTTAAATCTTTTCCTTGTTTGTCTTTATCGTCATTGCTATCTTGCGATCTTGTGTCTTGACCAATATGCTCATACTTTGCATCTTCTTGAAAGCTCTCTAATAATCTCCCCCGAAGCTTGGTTTCTTAGGAGGGATCTTTAATATCAGAGTTTGTGAAAGTCTTTGTCTTTAATTCTTGAGCTTTCTTGATTCTTAAATCTTGATGCTTATAGTATGTCTTTGTAGTTTAAGCATGAGCATGTGGTAATGAATCCGACTCTGCTAGAATGAGGCTGCAACACCGTTGTTTGTACCTGCATTTAAATGTTAGTGATAAACAACATATATGTACGAATTGCATTAACCTTCGGTTGCATTAACCTTCAGTTGCATATACTGCATTTAATTCGTCGAGATTCGGTTGCATTAACCTTCGGTTCCGTAAGACCGTTTTACGGTATAAATACTATACCTGTGATCAGATAGATTCAAAGAATCTCCGTAACAGGGTTTCCAGCTCAAAGCATAGGATCTTCTAACACACATGTATTGAATTCACCATGCTTGCTTGTTCTTAATATCAGAACGTCTCAAAGCAGACAACACAATATGAGTGAATCAGATAGTTACTATCTTTCTGATTGAGTCGTCAATTCATTTACTGGACCAAATCGATATCCAGTTGACACAAGTTTAATTCATATAGAATCTCGTAGGTTACCTACCGCAGAGATTGTTTGCTGTCGGCTCTAGAAGGATTGCCATTGTCAATGTGAATACTAAATAGTATCACTCAGATGTTCTGGCATAATCACAAGGATAATGCGTAGGACTCTTGTTAACAACTTGTGAACTTAATGATGTTCAACAAGTGTTTGTAATGGAATGTGTCCTAAATAGATTTATTTTATTGATCTCTTGGCTCTAGACTCGATTAGTGCGTTTTGGTTTTAGTACTCGGAGGCTAAAGCAGACTGCCACCTATTCAATATCAACTAACTCAGAGTGAGAAAGTCAATAGAAGTGGTATGTATCTCCGTAACAAATGAGACACATATCTTTTAAGAGAAACTTGAATGGCTGGGAAGGGTTGTGCATTGCATCACTGGGTCCATGATGTCTTGTCTTCAATACCAGAATTCATCTTGTAAATCTGATAGATTATGTATTGACCCAGTTTCTGCCTAAAGTGTGTGGAGTGCTACTTTCTTTTGACCCTTTATCCATACATTTCTTTTTCATTGTTCAACCCCTTCAATGCTTACCAAGACGTCATTACTAACACCTTGTTGTGATTCTTTCAGTGTTAGCTCAATCTTAGTCGGCATTGTTCCCTTTTCTCATTCATCTCCAATCATACCTAAAGGATGCTATTTCTAACTATGGAGTGTCCTTGGGTAGATCCCTCTGGTTCTGGTTAGATCACAGGACTAATACCTAATCTAACCACCTTATGACTTCAGAATCATCGTGAATTAAGATGTTGTTGGGTATAAAATCATAACCATAAAACTTTTTTCCGTAGAGTATAAAGCATTATGACTTTAAAGTGCTTTGAGTTGATTAGATCACTTATTATTTTCAAGATCACATTTTAATTACATTTCTCCCCTTATTTTAAATACTAATTCACTTAGTGTTTGAAATACCATGTGATTAAAATTTGTCATGGAAATTCTATGGGTAGAAAATGTTTCAGCATGAATTATGTGGAACTTTTCTTCTTGCTCCTCTCAATTTTGCATATGTTTGACACCAAAAAAAATGATACAAAATTGTAAAATGAATATAAAATTAAGGTTGAGATAGTGTCGAGCACACAATTTTAAAAGATTATGAATTGTCCTTGAAGAATTCTTAAAAAAATTATGCTCAGACACTAGATCATCTTATAACATACAATCTATTGAGTTGTCATTATTATATTATGCTCAGACACTGGATAATCTTATAACATACAATCTATTGAGTTGTCATTATTATAACTGAGTTGTTACTAAGACTTTTTTCATAATGTTTTGAATGCATAAGAATTGGTGGGAGATGATATATCCAAAATTATTAACACTTTGTTTTTCGAAAAACTCCCCCTCAAACATTGACTCATTTTGAAAATGACACCAAATGTAGAAGAATTGTCTTTTTAAACTTTATGACGGATGGAGTGTTAAACACATAATTTTTAAAGATTTTGAATTGTCATTGAGAAATTCTTGAAAAATTGTGTTCAACATTTTGAAAACATCATGTTAGAAGACTTCTCTTCTAACGCTAAGGATAAGCGCACTGAAACGTACACTCTCCTTTGTCGTTCGGATCCGAGTTGCAATCTGAGAGCGATTACAAGTCATAAAGAAATAGAAATGACATGTTTTGAAAGCATTTGAAACTTTTGCTCGAACTTTATTTACACGCTTGTGTCAATATTAATCGACATTTCTAGGTACATAAATGTTATCGATTCCAAGAGACATGTCAAGAAGACTCTTTTTGGAAAATTTTGATTTTTTTATATTGCATTTTATTTTGAAATTTTATATTTTTGTATTTGGTTTTATAGGTTTTATATTTTTGTATTTTGCTTTTCTAAAAATATTTATAAGTCGATGTTTGATGAATATATCAAGCAGATTCATTTGCCAGAACCTCCAGTTCTGCTAGAGTCAAACATCTCATACGAATTCATCTGACAAGATACTGAAACCTAACTTTGGGTAAGGCTTTAGTAAACATGTCAGCTAATTGGTATTCTATTCTGACAAAGTACAATTCAATTATACCGTTTTTAACATGTTCCTTGATGAAGTGATATCGAGTATGGATGTGCTTAATACGTGAGTGCTACACGAGGTTGCATGAGATTGTTATGGATGACTGAGAGTCGCAATACAATAGTATTTTGTTGTAGTTGAAGCCATAATCCTTAAGTTGTGTCCTCATCCACATTACTTGAGCACAACTTGCAGATAACGCCACGTACTCTGCCTCTGCTAATGACATTGCAGTGTAGTCCTCCTTCTTTGACATCTAGCTGACTAACTTATCACCTAGGAACTGTATTCCTCCAGAAGTGCTTTTGCGAGTATCAAGACATCCGACATGGTCGGCATTTGAAAAAGCTGTTAGTTAAAAGCTAGAATCCTTCGGATACCAGAGTTCCATATTAATGGTACCCCTTAAGTATCGAAAGATCCTTTTGACCTCATTGAGGTGTTTTTCAGTCGGTCTTACTTGATAACGTGCACAATAACATACTGCTTGCACTATTTTTAGTCTACGGTAGTCAGTTTGGTCTACGAGTTTTCCACTCAAGTCTACATCTAGTTTAATTTAGTAGCCATTAGTATACCAACGCTGTCACATTTATCCGTACCATGTTTTTAAGTATTTCTAAAGCGTACTTGTCTGGTTGATAAAGATACCTCATAGGGATTGGTGGATCTGAAGTCCTTCAAAGAATTTCATTTCCCCCAATAAGGACATCTTAAATCTACTGTGCATTAATTTTTCAAATCTTTTAGAAAATTTAGGGTTTGTAGACTCGAAAATAATGTCATCGACGTAAATATACACAAGTAGAATGTCCTCCTCGTATCTTTCGTGAATAGAGTAGGGTCAATAGTACCTTTAGTAAAACCTTTAGACATCAGGAAATGTGAGAGTTCATCATACCAGACTCTTGGAGCTTGCTTTAATCCATATAGAGCTTTCCTTAGACGGTAAACTTTTTTTAGATGATCAGGATCAACGAACCCACCTGGTTGTGCAACATAAACCTCATCATTTAGTGGATCATTAAGAAATGTCGTTTTCACGTCCATCTGATAGATTGGAAAAAACTTGTGTACAACATAAGCGATGAAAATCCAAACAGCTTCTGAGCGAGCAACCGGAGCAAATGACTCCTCAAAATCAATACCCTATTCCTAACCATATCCCTTAGCTACAAGTCGTGCCTTATTGCGAATTACAGTTAGATTTCCATCCTTTTTGTTCTTTCATAACCACTTTAGCTTGATTACAGTCTTGCCAAAGGGTTTGTCAATAAGTTCCCAGACTTGTAGTCTGTCAAACTGATGAAGCTCTTCCTGCATTGCCTCTATCCATGCAGAATCAGCCATTGTCTCCTTAATGTTTTTCAGTTCAGCAGTACTCACGGTGAGCGCGAACATACACATTTCAGGATCTGTTGCAAGTTGTCGTCTTGTTTGCACTGGCTTGGATGGATTTCCATGAACTTGTTCTAGCGGGTGATCTTTGATCCATCGGTATTTGGAATCGTGTGGTTGATAGAAGGTATGCATATTTGAATTATTAATATTGCGTGAGGAAGACTCAGTAGTTTCTCGTACCGGTGTACAGAAAGGATTGATAAATTCATCTTGTTGGAACTGTTTATCTGCAGCTTGATTATTGATGTTTTCCTCAGCGTTAACATTTGTTGGAGTTGTTGGTTCTGTTAAATATTGAATATTCGTTGTAGGTGGTGTGTCTTGTTGTTTAGAATTATCAGTGGGAGAAGAAGACATGTTGACACTTGAAGTACATGTATTGAAAAATTCATCGTACAAAGGACAGAAAAGAAGATTGATCGTGTCGTTGTGTGGTGTTAATTTTATAATTTCAAGTTTTAAATTTATATTTTGCCGACTTAACCAAAAACAACACTTTAACGGGCAGTGTACCCGGTCGGTGGGAGTTTTATGGTAAGTAGGGTGTTGATCACTAAAAGCGAGAAACACTTTCAATTTATTAATACTTTGGTTTTTCTAATCTAAGTTAGTCTATGCTAAACCTATGTTAATCCTAAATCTAATGGATAAGGGGGTTTTCAGCCTGAGAGACTGGCACGGGTTTTGTGGTGACTAAAATCAACTTAAGACACTAAAACACACGTAAGCAAATTAACAGAAGATAAAAGAGCGGTCTAGCTAAATATAAGAAAACTGTATTAACCAGTATTAATTCAATCAGAACGTTAGTTTGTTTATTTAGTGCAATGATTACTTATCTCGAGGCAGCATATCATTCTTAAGATTAAGGAGGTACTTCTTCCTTAAACCTAGACACGTAGAATTTTGTCACAATTAAACGCATCCACATAAAGCATCCTTATTTGCTGATTATAATATATCTTATGGATTAAAGCAATGGTGATCTTGTTAAACCCTAGCTCATAGAGACTTTACCCACTTACTGCTTAATGGCAATTCATACACTACTAGTCCACTAACCAAGTCTTTACCAATTAATCGAGAACATACTCGTTGATCCCTGGGTTACCTGCAGGTCCAACTAAGCTCACAATCTAAGGGCAAAGATAGGTCGTTATTTATGATCCTATTGGTCTAGATGTATAAACCACTATATGGAGAGCTATCCCAGCATCTAGATTACTTGGTCCGTATCACTAGATCCAGTTGAATGATAAGTCGCATACAAAAGCACATAAACAAGTATAAATTGATAAACATAAACAAGCAATCAACAATAAATTAAGCGATCGAGATAAACAAACCAAACATTCAAATCTTCATAATAATGGCTAATACCCGAAGGTATTAGCCTTCAAACGTCATAATCAATACAAGAGTAATAATTTAGACAATGTAAACTAACTGAGTTAACGAATGATACCAAAAACTGAATGATTACAAGATTATAGGAGATTACAAGTTGTTTCCTATGGAATTAATCACGTTGCAAGACCTCTTCTGCTCTTCTTCTCCTCTGAAAATCAACTTTTGTGGTTTAGGTATCGAAAATATGATTTAGCACACTTAAAACTCGTTTTTGAGTTTTCTATTTATAAGGTTTGGAAAAAGGTCGATACGGCGTATCAAAAGTCTTCGATACGGCGTATTGGGTGTTTCTTGGAGTAGGGACCACGTTTGATATCTTCCAGAATATTTTATTTCCATATGGCTAGAATACGGCGTATTGGTTATTCCTAGATACGGCGTATTGGATCTTGTTTCCTTCGTGGTCTTTAATGAAGTGTAGGCACAGATACGCCGTATCTTCCTTGATGGATACGGCGTATTGGTTGTCAGAACAGTAATCTTCATATTTCTTCGTTTAAGCTCCAGAATGCGTGCCTTTTTGTTAACTTTCACCAAGTACTCCATAGTTACTGCAATTCTCAAATACAAATAATTAAGTAACAATTCTTTGTAATAGTTATACAAAATGGGTTAATTACATAGGATAAATGATGCTATAAAAGTGATGTCATCAAATATCCCCCCACTTGAAACCTACTTGTCCTCAAGTAGCCTTTAGAAGTTTATTAAAATGTATCCCGAAGGATTTTTCCGTTTAAGCATTTATTTGATCTATTACAAGTACACAACCAAACACCTCACAAAATAGGAAGATGAAAACACTCAAATCACTCAACTAATCTATATGGTAACATGTAACTAATTCGCTCAATTGCTCGGTCGTGACGAGTATTCTATCATAAGCTTGGCAAGGATACACATCTCCGCCACTAGAGCTAAGGAGTAATAAGTTTATAAAGGCAAAATGGGTTTTTATTATAAGGCTTAGGGTTGATCATTCTTCAATTTATTATAAGGCTTAAGGTTGATCATTCTACAATCTTTCACCAAAAGTACCACACCAACAAGGTAGCTGAAGCACACATACATGGCCGTAACGACAGAATAGACATATGTGTTCGATCACATCCTCATTCGAGTTTATACATGGCCGTAACGACGGAATAGACATGTGTGTTCGATCACATCCTCATTCGAGTTTAACCAAGGGTTAAGATGAAGAATGATATATGGTAGGCATCTTCTAAGTTTCACCAATAGTAATAAACCAACAAGGCAGCTGAATCATGCATACATGGCCGTAACGACAGAATAGACATGCATGTTCGATCACTTCCTCATTCGCGTAAAACCCATGGTTAATGATTAGGAAAGGAAAATAAATTGTTGTTAAATAAAAATTATAAAACAAATAGACTAAGTCCAAAATACAAGTTACTAGACACTTTTTCTTGACCGTTACCATGAAAAAGACACAGCTATTTACACACGTCTCGATCATAGATCAAAAACAATAACCTGAGTTGGCGTTCCTGTAACGGTCAACTTCCCAATCATCTCATAATTTACATACTTTTACAAGACACTTGGCGATATCTACCACTTTATACAAAACTTTACATCATTGACTTATAAGACGTATCAATGAATAATCGATCCTCTTTTTTGTTGCGATTTTTGTATTTTTTTTGTTTTTTTCATATACTAACTACGAAACTCGGTGTAATTTCACCATCTTCACGATCATAATAACTCTGGATAATTCCTTCGATAATTCTTCATTCTTCGGACGTACCAATAATTATGTTGGTAGTAAAAATACATGCGTTTTAACTACTTTATACATTCCCATTTGCAATGTGAAAATTTCTTCCCAGCCGTACCAAAGATAGAAAACTGACACAAGACTCGGGAAATACATACTTTACACTTTAAGCAACTAGCAACTGATAAATGGACTTAATCTAACAGGGTAGGCTAAGGTGTAAAGGTGTAACGAAATAAACATTTGGTGTTATTCCTAAAGGATTGACTATATTGGTGATTCTAGGGGTATCTTACTATAAAGATGAGAGTAAACAAAGGGTTTATACGGGGATTTAACTTACCAGTGTAGTAAGTTAATAAAACAAGATATAAAGGCTTTTTGGGTGTAATCCTAGAAATTTACCAATTAAAACAAGTTGCTCCATCTAAATCCATAGTATTCATTATTGTGGTCTTGAATAGATATACCAAGCCAAGTTCTGAAGTCTACAACATCACCGGCACACTCATATTTTATGAAATATGGGTAAATATTTGGGAACGGATAAGGTTAAATCCTCACAATATCTAATAAGGGTTATTGTGTGCATGTTATGTAATAAGTAATTTCATAAAAGTATGCTTAAATTTTTTTTTTAATTTAAGCATAATTTAAGCATTTTGATGTGAAAAATAGGACAAGTATATATTCTAATTCACATCCCCCCACTTGAATTATAAAACTTCCTCGTTGTATAGATAAAACATTAAAAACTGGAATTAAAAGAATTAGAATGAGAAACTCTCCTGATATTTTGCTCGGTAGATTCTCCAAGTTGAGTTTATGAGCAAGGATGTGTGTTGTAAATGCGCATGTATTCCAACATGACTACAATCACACATATGATTCCAGATGATTGATACTTCACCAACTTCGTCGATTTCTTTGCAGCGAGGTCTTGTGCAAAATATAAGAAAAACATGCAAAATCCTATCTCGGGTATCTACGGTTAATTAAATAAGCTAAATAAAATGTACAGGAGACCAATACGTCGTATCCATAAACTGGAATACGCTATATAGAGACCTGTAAAAAGTATCTAAATACGGGTCAGTCTGTTGAATACGCCGTATTGACAAAACTGACAATAATGTTTAAAGTGCATAAAAATAAAGGACTGATAACGTCCAGGCATTCAATACGCCGTATGGTATAGAGCGGATATGCCGTATTGATTTCTGGGAAGACAGACTTGATAAAAATAATAACAATCTGGGTTGTCTCCCGGGAAGCACTTTTCTTTCAGCAAGTCTTTAAGTTAGACTTTTTCCTTCTAGCTTTTTCACTCAGTGCGTGTCACCGTCCATCCTTCATTCATCATGTGAAAGATTTCTTGATATGCGTGGATTGCTTCCTTGCTTGTATTCGTCAAATCATCGTATTCATTTTCTTTTATAGCCACATACTCTTCATCATCCCCAAATGAATACTTGATTATCTCGAATCTTCTTATATAGCAAACTGGCCGCTCATGATCATCAAACAGTTCGAATCTTTCTTCCTCTTCATGTTCCATCTCATTCTTACTTACTGCTTAATGGCAATTCATACACTAGTAGTCCACTAACCAAGTCTTTACCAATTAATTGAGAACGTACTCGTTTACCCCGGCATCTAGATTACTTGGTCCAACTAGTAGTCCACTCACCTGCTGGTCCAACTAAGCTCACAATTTAAATGCAAAGATATGTTGTTATTTGTGATCCTATTGGTCTAGATATATAAATCACTATATAGAGATCCATCCCGGCATCTAGATTACTTAGTCCGTAACACTAGATCCAGTTGAATGATAGGTCGCATACAAAAGCACATAAAAAAGTATAAATTGATAAACATAAACAAGCAATCAACGATAAATTAAGCATTCGAGATAAATAAACCAAACATTCAGTTCTTCATAATAATGGCTAATACCCGAAGGTATTAGCCTTCAAACGTCATAGTCAATACAAAAGCAAT
>BQNB010074669.1:0-31712 GCA_026074375.1 Tanacetum coccineum | reverse complement strand
TCTTTATCTTTTTCGTTTCAAATGTACGTTTTTTCTTTTCATTTCTTTTTCCCTTTTTGATCTCGATTATTGATGATAAACAAAAATAAATATGCTACGATGATCTATGAAGGACCGCGATTCTAATGAGTATAGTTTTAGGACCCACAAACAACGAAGTCGAAACCCGAAAAATCCAAAACAACACGAAACTTAATCGTTTAACCTTTAATCTGTTACAGGTTTTGGTCTAAGTGTATATTACGCAGAATCGAGTAAATTTGGGCAGAGTTTCGTTCTAGAAAATGACAAAAAGGAATAAACCGCTGCACCACCTGTATCAAACTGCTGCCTAATTTGTGTTACCAAACCGCTACGAAATTAAGCAAACCGATGTCACATACAAGTCACTTTCACAGTTTGGACCACTAGGCAAACCACTATTCGTACTATCTTTTGGTTTCTTGCTAACTTTCGACTAGCTAACAAAAAACAAGTAGGTTTCTTGTCTAACTTTACTTGTATTCGGCTAGTAAACAAAACAACTTGTACAAACTTACACCAAACCGCTACAAAGAGCTTGACAACATAAAAAGTAAGCTACGAACAATAAGTTAACCACTATAAGCTATAAATGATTTGAAAGTGGCAATTTGAAGCTTTTTATGGATTAAGTAAAGCTAGAATAAGCCGAGGCTTTTGAAACCACAAATAAGCTCGAAAAAGGTATGAAAAGAACTAATAAGCTACTGCCTATTTGAAACATGAAAGTTTATGGCTTTTATGTTTAGACTTAATAAAGAACTAATAATGAGCTACGAAGAAAAACTTTGAAATAAGCTATTAAGCAAAAAATAAACTAAAAAAAATAAGCTGTTCAAAAATATTTCACACAATATGGATAACAATTCGTTTTGCTTATTGTTCGTAAGCAAAACTAACATAAGCCACACGTAAACACACGCCTAAATCTAAACAGTGACAAAATAATGAACTACTAAAGAAAAACTTTGACACAATAAGATTACCAAATAGATACTGACACAACAAAAACTATAAAAACAAGAATGAATCTGATTCCTAGAAGCCCAAAATAAGAAAACACAATAGGCCGAGGCCTTTTGATGACATAATAGGGCCACTAAAATTTGTTTAAACAGATTGTAGTTGTGGTTTTTGAGAAAGGAAAGAAACAATCAAGCTTTTAAATAAATAAGCAAGTAAGCTAGAAAATAAGACGAATCTCTATAATCCTTAATAAGCACACCGAAACCACAATAACACTTATTGCCTTAAGATCAAACCATGGTGATGATACCAATTGTAGGTTCCAAGATTTCACACAAATATGGACTAGAGAGAGAAAGCTAGAGAGAGATAGAAGGGAGAACATATATGAAAACACACTAAATGTGTGTGTAAAAATGATTCAACCAACACCCTCTCCATGTGTGGAGAGGACTTTTATACAAAGGATAAACTGGACTTTCCATGGGCTTGTCATAGGCTTTCTATGCTTTGGCGCGGTTAGCTTACTAAATAATATATTGTGGACTACGAGCTAGAGACGTAAAATACGTAGAGTGATCGATCCTTTTTTGGATTCCTAACAGTATGCCTACCTAGTATTTATGTGATTATTGGAGTGGATGGGTACGCCTACCCAAGTTTATGTGTGGTCCTGCCCTAATTTAGTGCTCCAGCTAGTAGGCCTTTTAGGTGCATAAGTAACATAGAGTGATTGACTAGCGGGAACACTATGTCATGAATTGTTTGCATATATATTCACTGTCATATAGCACTATTGTCCACTGTTTTAAGTTATTGGCATAACTTTTGGGTTTAAGGTAAAACCTACGAACTCACCAACATTATTGTTAATGTTTTCGAGTATCATTTTTAGGTGTGTTAATCAAAGGTGTACGAATGGTATTGGAAGAAAAAAGATGTAACCCAAGGGGATTGGGTAGAGATGGGTTTTGATTATTTAATTTTGTCAAGTCTTAACTTGTAAAATTTATGTAAACCCAAGTTTCATTCTTGTGAATTGTAAAGTGTATGATCTTGTATCTTGTGCGATAAATGGTATCGTCGCATCTCGTATTTCTGCCACTGACGAGGTGTGACAGATTGGTATCAGAGCCAAGGTTATAGAGAATGCCAGTTTTATAAAATAAAGTAAAAACGTAACTATAACCAAAAAGTGAAGTCTGTTTTTAGTAAAACCTCAAACATGGCAGAAGTCAACTAGCCTAAGCAGTTCATTGTATTTTTACTAAATTACGCATAGCCTAATCAACTATGCTTAATTCATGAAGGACTATAAAATGATGGGGTTAGTTTTCTAAAGTTATGTTAGAGGAGGGAAGGGATATGTGAGTAATGTGACCACCTAAAAATGATAGGATGTAAAGTGATAAAAACACTTGCGAGTGTTGAGATTGAGATCATGTTGATTTTTAGGATTGCCATGCTGCCTTAGTAGTAGTAGTATGCGATGCCTTAAGAATATAGGTAAAAATTGTCTCGGGTAGCGATGATTGATTGATTGATGTTGGCCGTGCTTGCCTTAGTGTAGTGCATATTGCCTTGAGAATTTTTAGTGGATAGTCGCACGTAGCGATGTGAATTAAGAATATGCTTTTGTGCATTATGTACTTTATGTGATGACCAGTTATGCCTGTTCGGTATCTAACTTGGTCGGTGTTTATTCATTGTTCGTATTCTTCTTGATATATTTAATATATATAAGGATATATATGTGTATATATAGGGTTACGAACGTCTAATTTTGAATGCTATAATGATTTGTATATGTAAGCATAATGATGCTGATAATTTGATACTAATATTTTATACTTATACCCTTTTATCGTGTTATCACATGATGTCTACTCCAGTGTTTGCTGACCCAGAGATCTCCACCCAGGCTGACGAAGCTCAAAGCTTCTAAGTGCCCGTACCACTTCCTTAAGATCCCTATGAGGCTATTAGGCAGGCTTATTTGGATAGGACGGACACTGAGTCCGAGCCTTTTGAGGACCCCGTTGAGACTGAGACATCTGAGTCACCCCATACTGTAGCACCACCTACATCACTACCTCAGGGTACTCCACCCACTTTGTATCCCATTCTCCATAGGACCGCACGTATGGTTATGTGTGTTCCACCTACGATGTCACTAGGCCTCTTTGCCAGTATGACAGAGGTGGCAGCTATGTCTGATTCCACGTTCCGTAAGAGGTTTAGGCCCTCTTATGAGAGTTCGCCATCTTTGTCACCGCCAGACCTTCCTTCACGGAAGCGTTATCGGGGTATGTCTGAGTTAGTAGAGGATGATGAGGAAGATGAGGAGATAGAGGAGAGTTTGGATTCTGACAGCGTAAGCGAGGACATAGAGGATGAGGGTCTTACTGCAGAGGATGAAGATCCTTTCCAGAATCTTTAATTTCTCCTCCTACATCCTGTGAAGAATTCATTTAAATGACGATTTTGATCCTTTTGTTTCATTCTTTTGTTCTTTTGTCTCATCAAATCTATAATTCCCAACAATCTTCCCCTATTTGATGATGACAAAACAAACAATGTTTCTGAGCCCGAACATCATCATAAATCCTTAAAATCAAAGCTTACCCCTGAATTAAAGATCAGTGGATCTTCCCTGAATGAAATAAAACTTCCCTTAATCAAGATTTTTCCTTGAACCTGCTCAATCACCACACATAATAAGCTGCCATCATATCACTTGTAATCTTCTTATCCCTTTTTGTCATAATCCAATAGGTTTCTTATTAAGAATAATCAACTTGAATCTTACAACTACAAATCATATACTACACTACTAAACCATCCATCCAAGTCTTAAATTAACCCTCCATGACTCATAAAAGAATAAAGAATTCAAGGATAGTAGAAACTTAAACTACATAAGTAATAAACAACAGCAGTAGTAAATGAAACCTTTCAACTCAAGTGGGGCATGAATAACCTGATAGGGTAAACATTTTTTGACAATAAGCCTTCCCCGAACCCATATGTTAACCAACTCTTGAATCTTCAATTCTTGTAGGCTCAATGAAATGAATTACTGATAAGAAAACATAAGTAATCAAACTTGATGTCGAAGAAGAATATACCTAACTTAAATGTCTATATCTTGTACTATCCACGTGACTCCAAACTTATAAATAAATCTGTGAAATATAAGTAGATCGCAACCTCTTGACAAAAATCCTCATCTTCTATGAGACACATAACCAAAGTGATAGCAAATGTGAGCATTGAGCACCTTAAGAGAAATCACACACCTTTGCTAGATTTTGACAAGTCTTCGTCACAACATTGTAATCACGAACAAGTTATCTTCAAATGTTGTAAGCCATTTGAGATATGATAAGAACATAAACTGAAGTAATTCCAATTCAACTTGAAATAGGTAATAAACAACCTTCTTCCTAACCAATTAATCCAAGAAATACGAGCCTTTAAACGTTTAAGAACATTTAAAATAAAACCAAAATCCAAATAGTAAACACCCAACAAACTTGTGTTTCTGTTTTGTCTGAGATCCATCATGTGTGTGTCATCCTAGCAGTACAAACTTTCATTGCTAGCAATAGTAATTATCAACGAACAGTACTAAAATTTATCAGCAGTCTAAACCTTCTTTAAAAAACAAAAAAAAAAAAATAACAAACAAAAAAGTTTGCGCGAAAAAAAAAAAAATAAAAAATAAAGAAAAAAAAAAAATGAACAAAAAAGGTTTTAAAGTTTACCTATTGTCTAGCAGTACAATGTTTCAACTGGGAGTACTAATATAATCATGACAACATTAAGTATAAAAGAAGCAGTACTAATCACAAACCAGCAATACTAACCTTCCTTTGATTCACTTTGGCTGTTGGCAACTCTAAACTTCAATGGCAGTACTAACAAATATCAAGCAGTAGAAATACCTTAACAAATTGTAATTCCAAATCTATGAAACATAATCCAAACTGCCTTTGAAAATCATTATGTCAGATGTCGTATCCTCCTTAACAATAACCATGAATGACTTCAACCTTTTGTTAATTTTCAACAACCAACAACAGTAGTAACAAACCAAATAAGTCCAAGCAGTACTAACATAAATTTAACAATTAGCAACACTTTATATGTCACAAAACTGTCACTAATCTGTCACTAATGTGCATTCTCCTTCCTCCCAAAGCTTTTAGCGAAACTTAATCTGTCACTAATTCTTCATTCTCTTGGTAGTACAAACATATAGAAGCAGCATTAACATATACTTGCCAAGATTAAGTTCATGAAGCTAGCAGTATTAATCTTAATACCACGAACCAACATGCTCCACATCCAAACAACATGCTCCACGAACAAACACAAACCTTTAAGCTTATTAGTAGTATCACGACCTGAAACTTTTGAAACACCAGTCCTAGAAAAAGGTTAAATCATTCTCATCACCTGTTACGGTGGAACCATTATCTCTTAAAAATCACGCAACATAGCAGCTTCATATAACAAATTGCTAGCAGCTTCAAACTTTTAATAATACCTACTGCGTCTTTATTTTATACAAAGACGAAACCCTCTTGCTTGTATATGTCAATCGATCATGCTAGCAGTGTATTATGTTTAGCCAAAAATAAAATAACTTCGAAACCTTAGCAATTTAATTCATAACTTCTTCTTATGAGATCGTATACCAGAATTCGTGCATTCTTCTCAGATTAGGGTTTCTTAAGAAACCCTTGTGATAGTAAACCGATCCCTTTCACATCAATTGGTTAGGCGCCTACTTGTGCACAAAATCATATTCGCTCGAATTAGGGTTTTTGTTAAACCCTAGTTTATCACTTTCGTCCATAAGTAACTACCATCTATAACTTTTCTTCATAGAATCGACTGAAAACACCTTGTAATCTCCTAGATATCATGAGATACGAGGCTCTGATACCACCTGATAGGACCGTTTAAGCTCAAGATTATTTAGATCTTATATCTAGGATTAATAACATTGATAACATATTTTGCACACAACAGCGAATTAAACATAAATCGCGCAGCATGTGTTATGGACAAGGTTGTGTTTACCATATCTTATACACTCTAAGCCCCAATTATCGTTTGATCGAGAGATATAACGAGTAACCTACAAATCTTATGAAACACAGAGACTAAGCTCTACTCTCTAAAGAAGTACACACACTAGCAATTTTACTTAGATTCGTGTTCGTAGACTCTCAAGTTATTCGGCACACAAAAAATTCCGAGAATATGCCTGGATATCTGCTTTAATAAACTAGAGACATTTATGATTACAAAGGATAAAATAACATAGTCATTTTACAAACTTGTCACATGATCATTACTTATCCTTATATCTCTAAGGAATCTTCCAGAATCTTTATTCATACTCCTACACTTGTAGAATACTTTAATGACGATTTTGATCCTATTGTTCTTTTGTCTCATCAAATCTATAATTCCCAATAGATGGTACGGACACTGAGTCTGAGCCTTTTGAGGACCCTGTTGAGACTGAGAAACCTAAGTCACCCCTTACTGTAGCACCACCCACATCACAACCTGAGAGTACTCCACCCAGTTTAGTTCCTATTCTTGTAGACTCACAAATGGTGAGTGTGTTCCACCTGCGATGTCACCAGGCCTCTCTGCCAGTATGGCAGAGGTGGCAGCTATGTCTGAGTCCGCGTTTCGTAAGAGGTTTAGGTCCTCTTACGAGAGATCACCGTATTCGTCACCGCCAGACCTTCCTTCATGGAAGTGTTATCGGGGTACGTCTGAGTTAGTAGAGGATGAGGAGGATGATGATGAGGAAGATGAGGAGAGTTTGGATTTTGACAGTGTGAGCGAGGACACAGAGGACGAGGGTCCTACTGTAGAGGATGAGGATCCTGCTGCGGGGGATGAGGGTCTTGCTGCGGGGGACGAGGGCCCGGGTATGGGAGTTAAGAGTCATGGTTTAGATGACGAGGGTCATAGTGTAGAGAGTGATAGACTTAGTTTAGGGGAGGAGGAGGTTGTACTTAAGGGTCAGCAGCGGGCAATTTCGGTTGTGGAGGCAGCCGTGAGGGCGCCTTTAAGACCGGGGTATGGGGCGTTGAGGCGCCGGGAGTTAGCGTTAGAGGGGGATCAGGTATACAATACGTTTGAGGTGGGACAGGGTTCTGGATCTACACCAGAGTCTGAGAGACCAAAGAGGGTGTCGGCATCTAGACAACCCACACTCACCACATGGATGGACCCGAAGGACGGTATGGTTTACATTGACGTTCCTGCTTACCTACCACCAGCACCGCCTGTTCAGACACCACCCTCACCCGAATGGTCATCTGGTTCACTTCCCATTTCTTTAGCACCTTCTATTGTTCCGTCACCTATTTCATCACCCATGATCCCTCTAACCGTACCATCTCTTGTAGCTACACCCGATACGACTGAGACTAAGGGATTTTTGACTAAGTTAGGGGATCAAGTTGAGATACAGGGGGATTGATTCATGATCATACAGTATGATTGGAACAACTGTGTTTTTGACGACATGCTTTCCTCGGTCTGAAAAGCGGGTTGCAGTCTTAAATAACTACAAGCCATGAAGACATGTTTTAAAGATTTGAACTTATGCTCAAACTTCATTTACAGCCTCGTATCATTATTAAATGACATTTCTAAGGCCGTAAATGTTATAAATTTTCAGAAGACATGTCTTGAAAAATATTTTTGGTATTTTCTATTTTCTGATTTTTTATGGTTTTTGTAGGTTTTATATTTTTGTATTTTCTTTTTGGTTTTAAATATATACATAGGATACATGAAGAATTACCACCATTATTCTTCCTTTGAGATAGTAGATCTTAACCAGACCGTTTCCCACCGAATGGAATCGGATTGTCATTTGCGTCAAAGTAGCACCAAATGGCATGTTCTTGTAGTTGACTTCTTGCAAAACCGGTCGAGAAGGATCGCCAATAACATTCTCCAATAGGTGATTCTTTATCAACTTAGTGAGAGTATCAAACGATTGGTTAAGATGATGCAAATTAGATGGTATGACCCCTTGTAAAGTTGTTTCTTCAGAACTTGGGTCTAGAGAAAGTTTACGAAGGAGGGGTGCATTATTAAATTGTGCATATTGATGTCCATGATTTTGTTCTTCAACACCTTAATGAATGACTTAAGATTGAATTTCCTGATTTGTTGGTGAAGTACTAGCAGATGGTACATCTTGATCAATGGTAGTTGACGAAGGTGAATCGACTAGATCAACAGCTCTTGGAGCAGTAACAACTACTGGATCTAGAGAAACAACACGTGGTGGAGGACTGAAGTACTCATCAAATAAGGTGTTGGAGAAACTGGGTTTGTACGAGCCCTGAGCTGATGTATCTAGGAGTCAAAATTTGAGGCCCAGGTCTTGAACTAAATTGTTCAGAAGCCATTGATCATATGCCATTTGAGGACGGGAGCACACTTGTATTGAAAATATCTTATCCGAGTTAACCGTATTGATCTCATTTTATTCACTTTTCTCCCTCTCAAAAATTGCATATGTTATTGCCATTTTTGATGAACAAGTGAATTAGAATACAAGCTAATGTATGTTGATCTACTTGTTGAGTGAACGAGCATGAGAACTTATTAAAGTTGTTGATAAGACTGCTCGTAAATAAGAAGATTTATCTCTTTTAAAGATAAAGCGCACTGAAGCGTACACCTTTCTTTTCTTTGAGGAGCGGGGCCTGAAGTGTTATCTGCAGACGCCATTTGTTCTTGTTCATCACATTTGACTTCCTTGAACCCCTAGTTTTTAAGATATCAGTCTATTCAGCAACCAAACTTTGAGTCTTTCCTTTTTGGGATTAAAAGATGTACCTGCACTTAAGTTAAGAGTACATGCACTGACATTAAGAGTTTGATCGCATTCATATGGGTTAGTGATATCATCATTTGACCATTTGGGGGTTCACTGTCAACTTTGGTTGTGCTATTGGTGAATATCTTTCCAGTTGGAACCCACCTAAGACTAACAGTCTTGAAAATTCTACCCGTAGGTTTCCACCTAAGACAAGATCTAGGAGATGTTTTCTCATGCACATTGGAAGAATTATTTAGAGAAAGCCTATGTCCTTTAAAGATTCGTCTTTCAGGTTTGTTTACATTATTTTTCTTTCATACGGGTTTGATACTGTTTCTAGACTTAGGGGATTGAATCTTAGCACGAGAATTCACTTCTTTTAGGAATTTTGTAACACATGCATCATGATTTACATTAAAGATACATTTTTGACAGGTCGAACAAACAAGGTGTTTAGAGTCCGAACATGAACTGGGATTCCTAGAGTGATCTGCTTTTTGCACAACGTTTAACTTAACATTACTACTCTTAGATGCAGGCCAATTCCTAAACGTTTGATTATTACTCCTAGGTTTTGGTGTACACGCATTAGGAGTGTGGTGTGTTCTAGCAGAAGGCATTTCCCTAGGTTTAAGATTCCAATTTCTGTCTTGTGTCTTTTTCCTAGCTTCCTCTAGAAAGTAATTATGAGCCATATCATTAGAACTATACGATTCCTTTTTACTATTCTTAGAAGAGCTAGGTGCATTCACATGATGAGGTTTTGCAGGAGCATATTCTCTAACATTAGGCAAATAATAAGGAGTGACTGGTTTTGATAAAACATTTTTCTCATCAACTTGGGAGGCAAACCGTGGTTCTGAAATTCTAGGTCGTTCACACTTAAACGCATTCGGCTGTCTAACAACTGAATGGTTTCTAGATGGTTTAAGGGGACAAGGAGGCCATATTTACGCTAGTATGTCCTATAGTACTCATAAAACCACCACCACCTCAAACATTTTTTGTTCATGTATCATTTTGAAATCAAAACAAAATTTTTCCATCTTTCTTTTCTCTCACTCTAGAACCGGACAAACCACAAGGAAGAAAGAAACCAAGATTTTAAAGATTTTCTGAAAAACACGGGTTAAGAATAGATACTGGGTTGATAGTTAGTAGACGCGGATTATATAAAAGGTGTACGAGTTAGTTCTTTTCGCGTCAAAACCGAACCAAGGTCATCCAAACTTGTAAGTTTTCTAAACTTTGTTAAAAGATGTACTTTTATGGCTATTATAGTGTTAAAACACTAGTTGTACAAGTTGATCGTCGTAAAAATCGAATCTTGGAAACGAAAATGAAAATAAAAGGGGTGTTTGTGCGTCGGCTTATAAAGGAAAAAGGGAAAGATTTTTAAGTTTGATTAAAATGGTTGTTGTGGTAATTTTACATTTTATAAAAGTGCTTAGTAAGTCTATTTTGAAGTTTCGCTTATTCAATAAGCTAGGTTATAGCTTTTAGGCTTGATTTGTTTCAAGTTTTGGGCTCGGCCCAATAAGGGTCCGTTTGGTTGCTTTGGTCCGACGCCAAGGTGGGCTCGGCCCACTTGGTTTTGGTTATTGGACTTGGTTTTGGTTATCAGATTTGGTTATTGGATTTGGATATTGGTTTTGGTTATTGGATTTGGCTTATTTTAAGCTTTTATTTTCGGCTTATATAATAAGCTTATAGCTTATTTGGTTTTTGACTTATATTATAAGCTTATAGCTTATTTGGTCTTCGGCTTATATATATAATATTATGAGCTTATAGCTTATTGTTTTCGGCTAATTGACTATACGATATATTGTGATTTTCCGACTATATTTTTGTTTCGGCTTAATGGGCTTAAGGTCCATGTCTTTTGGGATATATTTTTGGACTTATAGTAAAGAGGTATAGGACTAAGTTTTTGCTATCGGGCTAATTACTTAAAGACCATAATGGGCCCTAAGGCCCAATAACAAGTAAATGAATTAGTGGACTTGTAAATGGACTAAAGGATTTGGTTTGGACTAAAGGGGATTTTGTTGGACTTGTCGAATGTAAAAGGATTATTTCGTTACGGTTGGATAAAACGTGTTGAAGGTATTGATATTGTGTTTTGTCGGAAAATGTTGGGTTTGTGAAAAGTGTTTGGGGAAGATTAAGGTTTGCAACCTTGGAAAAAGTCATATGGACGTACTGGTCATGCCGAATTTTCGAAAGAAATTTATACTTAGAAACTTTGCTTAAAAAGGGGAAAATTTTCAAGATTTTATATAAATAGTTTATTTTATACTTGAAAGTTTAATGCCAAGACAAAAGATATAATTTCTCCTCGAAACCTTTTCTTAAATAGTTAATATTTATAATCATTGTGTCAAATTGATTTGACGAAATAAAGGATGAATCTCATGGAAGATTAAGTGTCGAGGTAAAAGCTATTGGTCATGGACATATTAAAATAACGAGACGTTGTAAATACCCCGTTAGCCCAATAATAAGACGAAAATAATATTAAAATATTATTACTTTATTTAAATTATTGAATACACACACACACACACACACACACACACACACACACACACACACACACACACACACACACACATAATAAATCATATATTAATATATATATATATTAAAAGATATAAATATATATTGTATCAATTACACATAGAGTTTGCTGAGATTGTTGATAGTATGAGGAAAGGGCAGGAGCCCCGAGGAGATGTGTAGGATATATGAGGTTTGGATTAGTAGTTTGTGTATATCACTAAACCAGGTAGGGTCGGTTAGTGTCGATATTATGATTAGAAATGTTCTTTTATATTAGTAGTTATGGCAAATCCTTACTAGTCGTTAAATGATTTGTATTGAAATCGATTCGTGATAGTGAAGGAAATTTTGTTTGATATTTATGGATAGCAGTATTTTTTTTAGTGTTATTGTGTGATTAGCTTGAGAGATCAGTTTTTCCCGTGTGTAAGTGCGTTGCGTTAGTCGCTCGTGATAGAGCGGATACCCATTTCCTTATTAGGATTGGCGTTCGATGTAGTTAGTATGTATTCTGTAAGCTTGAAATGTATTCGAGTTGGTTGATTTTACCATCTTGTTAGAAGATCTAATAGGAGAGTGAGAGACCATGAATGGTCATGGGGAGTATTGGAAAGAGTTATAGTGATCAATTAGGAAATCTGATCATAATTTTTATTGTGTAAGCTTTTGAGAGGTATCTTGACCTATCTAAGTGATATGAGAATTAAGACACTCGTTGAGTAGGATTGATTTGGAAAAGTTTAAGGCGAATAATGATGAGGTTTAGACTATGAAACGGCCTTCCTAGACATGTAGAGCTGGGATTGTTTGACCAAGTAAGGTTTACTTGGGGATTTTGAGTAAGTAAGTGTTGGTAAAGAACCATGGGCATTCTTGAGAAAGTAGAGTGTAAGTCGTATTGTGTAAGACATATACCATGTAGGGTTAGTCCCGTTGGTTGAATAACCGGAAAGTTTGGCAATGCCAATTTCGATAGAATAGTCGTCACGTCAAGGACTGGATCGTATCTTGACACCCGACTGTGACAATGTAACCTAAGTGTGACAAATTATGAATCTAAGAGATAGTATAAGAGGCTATCGTTATTTTGTGAATTGATATGGATTGACCATGAGAAAGTGTAGGATTTGGACTGTGGAAAGACTTAGTCTTTAGAGGAATCGTAAGAAACCTTGTTTGAAAAGACTAAACCCCAGTGAATTGATGTGGTTCTTGGAGGAATAGAATTTCCTGTCAGTATTGTGAGTTGATAATTTGATTTGAATATCAGAGCGAAATTCCTATAAGGAGGTGAGATTGTGATAACCAGTAATTTGCCCAGGGTTAAGTATTATAAAATATTATATTTTTGCATTTTTAAGTCTTTTGATCTTGTCAGTTTTCTTGATGAAAGCTGAAAGTTGACTTCTGTTGACTATTTTTGCGTAAAACATTTTCGGTTTAACCGGGAGTTTAATGGATTTTTGAATTTGTAAATGAATCGCTTTTGATTTGTTTTTCTATTTAGAGTGGTTTTGAGGTTTTCAGTGCTTTCCGGGAAGTTTTCCCGCGTTTAGCGAAAAATCGCCACGCAGCGCGTACCGGCACGACAGTTTATTCGAGAATGGAGATTTAATGAATTTAGGAATATGAGTTAATGGGTTTATTTATTTAATAAATTCATAATGATAAAATAACATTGGTTTAAAACGTAAATCGTGAGTGTGAGATTTGAAAGTTATTAGAAAATGGTTGTTTTCGTGAAATTCGGTAAAAGACTCTAACGGTCGTAAAAAGGTGAAATTTTGGTTGAATATAAGTTGTCAAACCCTATTTTGTGGTTTGAAGTGTTTTTAAATGGATGAGCAAGGTTCAGTTGAGTTTTGTCAAAAATTCATGTTTTTGGTCCGGAGTCGGCCGGCAACGACTCAAAATGAATTTTTGTAGCAATTTAATGTGATACGTGTCGTGTGAATAACCTAGATTTATTGAAAAATGATTTTAAACGCAATGAAAATAATAACTAAGTTCGGTTGACATTTTAAATGGATGAAAATTTAGTTTTTAAGTGATCCTGACGCAAAAAGGAAAACCCGAGGCCTCCTAGGATGCTTGGACGCCTAGTATGGGTGAGAGGGGACAAGAGGGCTAAAAATTTGCTAAGGTGTTTCTCTAGTACACAAATATTCCACCACCTTGATACAATTCTCATTCATGTATCTCATTTTGAAAATCAAAAACACAAAAATCCCTCTCTCTCTAGAACCGGACAAACCACAAGGAAGAAAGAAACCAAGATTTTAAAGATTTTCTCAAGAACACGGGTTAAGAATAGTTAGTGGGTTGATAGTTAGTAGACGCGAGTTATATAAAAGGTGTACGAGTTTGTTCTTTTCGTGTCAAAACCGAACCAAGGTCATCCAAACTTGTAAGTTTTCTAAAATCTGTTAAAAGTTGTACTTTTACGGCTAGTATACACTAGTTGTACAAGTTGATCGTCATAAAAATCGAATCTTGGAAGCGAAAATGTAAATAAAAGGGGTGTTTGTGTGTCGGCTTATAAAGGAAAAAGGGAAAAGATTTTTAAGTTTGAGTAAAATGGTTGTTGTGGTAATTTTACATTTTATAAAAGTGCTTAATAAGGGCTTATTTTGAAGTTTCGCTTATTCAATAAGCTAGGTTATAGCTTATTTGGGTTTATTTGTTTACGGTTTGGGCTTGGCACAATAAGGGTCCGTTTGGTTGTTTCGGTCCGACACCAACGTGGGCTCGGCCCACTTGGGTTTGATTATTGGACTTGGTTATTGGTTTTGGCTTATTTTGAGCTTTTGTTTTCGACTTATATAATAAGCTTATAGCTTATTTGGTTTTTGGCTTATATAATAAGCTTATAGCTTATTTGGTTTTCGACTTATATTATAAGCTTATAGCTTATTTGGTCTTCGGCTTATATATATAATATTATGAGCTTATAGCTTACTATTTCGGCTTAATGAGCCACGGATATATGTGATTTCGACTATATTTGATTCGGCTTAATAGGCTTAAGGTCCATTAGGTTTTGATTATACTTTTGGACTTATGAAAAGAGGTATGGACTAAGTTTTGCTATTGGGCTAATTACTTAAAGACTTTAATGGGCCATAAGGCCCAATAACAAGTAAATGAATTAGTGGACTTGTAAATGGACTAAATGATTTGGTTTGGACTAAAGAGGATTTTGTTGGACTTGTCGAATGTGAAAGGATTATTTCGTTACGGTTGGATAAAACGTGTTGAAGGTATTGATATGGTGTTTTGTCGGAAAATGTTGGGTTTGTGAAAAGTGTTTGGGATTAAAGTTTACAACCTTGGAAAAAGTCATATAGGCGTACGGGTCATGCCGAATTTTCGAAAGAAATTTATACTTAGAAACTTTGCTTAAAAAGGGTAAATTTTCAAGATTTTAATAATAAATAGTTATTTTACTTGGAAATTTAATGCAAGACAAAAGATATATTTTCCTCGAAACCTTTTCTTAGATATTTAATAGTTATATTCGTTGTGTCGATTTGATTTGAAGAAGTAAAGGTTGATTCTCAAAGAAGATTAAGTGTCGAGGTAAAAGCTATGAGTCATGGACATATTGAAATAACAAGACGTTGTAATTACCCGGTTAGCCCGATAATAAGACGAAAATAATAAAATATTATTATTTTATTTAAATCATTGAATACTTATATATATTTAAAGATATAAATATATATTGTATCGGTTACGGAAATATAGATTTATTTATCTTCGGCTTTCGAGTTCTTGCTCATTTCTTTTTCGTCAGACTTCCGCGGAGTATTTTGGTCGATTGTATCGTTCAACGATTTGAGGTGTTTGAGCTATATTGTATTAATGTCGCACTTTGCCCAAGTGTTTTAAGTCGTTTTTGAGTAATTACCACACAACCATAATATGAGATAAAGTTTTGATAATGGGATAAGGTTTTGGTAATAAGATGACGGTTTTTGTAATAAGTTAACGGCATGAGATAACGAGTTTGGAATGATATGAAGTTGAAATGGGATTTTGGGATGGAAATGAGGAATTTGGATGAGTAAAGACGAACACTTATACATTAAGATAATTTTGTACGAGTATTAATAAAGTGAGTATACATTAGGTCGTTGTCGGGTACCATTGTGCGCTTGCGTAGAGATTGTTTGTGCTTTGCCTTATTTGAGATTGTGTGGTTGCTTTTGATTGATGATTGAGGTGATTTCTCGTAGCCCCACTTTTACTGTTTTTCCGTTGGAGAAAAATGATACTCAAATGTGTTTTGAATTGAACTGTGAGAAATGTGGTTTTGATTTTGGGATAAGATATGTGCTTATGACTGCTATGTGAATATTATGTGTTGCATGATTGTTTGGATCGGATGGGTACGCCTACCCATTATTTGTGTGATTATTAAAGCTGATGGGTACGCCTACCCTAGTTTGTGTGTGGTCCTGCCTTAATTTTAGTGCTCTAACTGGTAGACCCTTTAGGTGCGTTAGTGACATATGGTTATTGATTAGCGATGATGCTAAGTTTTTTTTTGCATATATTCACTGTCATATTGCACTATTGTCCATTGTTTGAAATATTGGCACAACTTTTGGGTTTAAGGTCAAACCTACGAGCTCACCAACATTATTGTTGACGTTTTCGAGTATCATTTTCAGGTGAAGTGAAAGAATCAAAGGTATATGAATGGTATTGGAACAGCAAAAGAGAAACCCAAGGAACACTGTGTCGAGATGGGTTTTGATTATTTGGATTTGTCAATGTTTTTACTTTAAAATTTATGTAAATCCAAGTTTTTCCCGTTATTGTTAAATTGAACGAGATGATCTTGTATCATGTCGACATGAACGGTAAATCGGCCGCATCCGTGTTTCCGCCACTGACGGGGGTGTGACAAAAAGCCAACATCGTAAAGGCAAACGGTGTTATCTATAAAATCAATGAGTTTTTCCTTAAACTACGGTCGTTCATATTCGAAAAGTAATAAATTATTTCAAAGCAAGCTAGAAATAATATAGGTAACTAAGAAGGAAATAAATCTTGCAGCTCCCGCTGAATTTGACAACCTCACATGAATGTCTTTTCAGTAGTAAAACGCAAAGCTCCTACTGGATTTGTCAATATTGTAAGTGTTACATCACTAGTAGATAGCAAATAGCGATTTATTTACTTTCTTACTCTCTTAAAATGCCTACAAGTAGCAATGTACTTAGGTATTAAATAGAGTATATGAAATTCTACTTATGTAGATGAGGGACTAGCCATCCATGCTTTCATTAACTTAAACTTTTAGCATGCAATTCCTCTTTAATCGGTCTGCCTAGTCACAAGGGTGTTTAGCACTATAAGAAATGAATCGAGTCCAAGAAAAATATCTAGAAGACCTGCTAGTAATTTCTTTACTCGTTGCGGTTTAAACTCATACATCGTGACAAGTGTAAGATGTCATTATTTTGGTAGCTATAGACAAAATGTACTCTAGTTACACAAAATATTTTATCTTTCAAAGATTTCAGCACCGGAAAAGGGTAATGAAAGATTAAAAGTGAGTTTAAATATAATTGATAAAAATTCAATTATAACCCTATCTTATTCTTGTCAACCAATGAGAAGAGATAGGAGTGAGTCTCACTCTTCTTACCAGGAAAAGAGACTATGTTTGTCTTTTTAAGAAAAACAAACTCTCGTTTACGAATTATGTTGCAATAACACAATTAATCAGAACATAGAAAGTTCAATTTAGAAATTTCGATAATTAATTCCTTAAAAAAAATTAACTACCTAATTAATTACTAATAAGATCAAAGAACCAGCCACTTGACCTCCCACTTATTACCGGAGGTCTGACTAACGTGTAAACAAGTAGGGCAAGAGGTAAGCGACGATCGTTAATTGCATTGTAAATGCAACTCTTAGTTTTATGAGACACATGGCATTAGTAACTCATATAGTAAAGTCATGTACATGTATTTGTCTCATATTTATCCTGTCGGTCCAAGGTTTGACTAAGCATACTCGATTTAAGTCCACAAAAAATGAACATGCAAAAATTGACATAGATCTGACCTATGAAAACAAAAAATGATTTTTTTTTTGTTTTTTTTTTTTTTTTTTTTTTTTTTTTGTTTTTTTTATTTTTGCCCAGGATGTGGCATGGCGCTTAAGGCTGACCAAGAGGCAAATCCAAGTGCACACAGTGTATGTTATTTTTGTTGCATAGACTTAAAATTTCACATAGGGTGTACACATAAATTTAATAAAATATGTGACAAAATTGTGTACAAAGACGCACAAAACTCTTTGAAGGCACAAGTTAAGAAAACGATTTGTAACTATAATCTTGACATCATCCTAATCAAAAGGTCCGGTACTTCCATTTAAAACGCGCAAAGAAGCGGAAGAAGCGGTCAGCGAGAAGCTTATTAAAAACCAACTTCTTTAGGGAACAAACGCCTCGCCTATCCTCCTCTTATAGTTTGTTCACAATGGGTGAGCCGATTTACCAATTGACTAACGATGTATTTAAAGAAAACTTTTAACTCTCCAAGAAAACAAGTTTCATAGTTTAATGTTCGTATTTATTTGTCCAAAACCAAGTTTTACAAATAACACATAACAAGTCACTAGGAGTATATAATTATGTGTGTAATTTAACAGACAAATTTAAACCAAGTTTCTCTTTAAGTATTAGTCTGTTTAGAGTTTCAAAAAATATTTTGCATATAGTCATAAGTCACAAGGAGTATACATAAGCATATAAACAGACAGAAAGTGGGAATGAGGTGAAGACAGACTCTATTCAGAAAGCAGTAAATCACATAATGCCCCGAGGTCTCACAAGAGTCTTCCCTAAACAAAGAACCAAAAGACTCTCATTAGGTTTTTTGCTAAAGTGCCTAGATCGCCACATCCATCATATTATATGATTGCGTGAGTCTTAAGGCCGGGAAAATGAAAAGAATAGTAGACTTAAAACTCTCAATTAACTGTTAATTTTAAATCTATTCTTATTCAATCTATATTAACTAGCAATAAAGCAAGATTCTAGGTTTTTATTTATTTTTTATGGCAAGAATTGCATATTGTTGCCATAATTTACAGTCAAAACAATAAATAAAAGTTTTCTCATGCAATTCTAGCGTGTTTTATAAGTGTGTAACCCATAACACCAAATGAGGTTGGCTCTGATACCACTGTTGGGATTTATCAACTAGTAAACCATGTTTACATCGAGTACGTAGCGGATTTGATCTAGTTTGATATTAAAGATTAACACACAAATAAGGCAAGAAAAACTAACAGTTATGTTTAATGACAAAAGTCAATTAAATGATATCTTGATCTTGAAACTTAATGATTAAGTTGTCACCTTTACGGTCGCTCACACAACACGTCCAACGAATACACCAAGATGCTAGTCTTTACTTCACGTCTCACGAACACCAAGTGTTGCACTTTTCTTGAATCAAAAATCACAAACAACCTTTGTATATGAACCGGAAATCACCAAACCCTAATTAGGGTTTTAATCAAATTCGGTTAAACCGAAATCTAAGAAATCAAAACCCTAAAATTTTCAAGTTGTTATCGACTTGGAGAACAATGTAACCGAAACCTTGTAGATCTAAACTTGTATTCGAACCTCGTGGGATACCGAATCGCACCTAGAAACCCTTTAGGGTTTTACTGAATTTGAACAAGGAAAAAGGGAAGAATCGAAAACCCTTTTGAAGGGATTTTCGGTCGAAGGTTTTGGGAGAGAGGAAAACCGAAAATCAATTTAGGTTTTAGGGATTTGAATGAATGAATAATGAGCTAGGATGAGGGTGTTTATATAAGCACCAAAAACCTAGTCTTTAGTGTACAAGGAAACCATAATTCATTCCTTATTTCAATTCCTCCACCTCCTCAATTCTAAATCGACGCAAACACCCACTCTAAAAAACCATAGGGGTCGGCCATTACAAGGCACCCCTTTGGGTTTGGGTTTTGTCAATTTAAGTCCATTTGGTTTACATATTTAAATAACCCTTAAGTTAGTTATAAACTATAATGACCATTTAAATATATTACGTGAAGTATATTTAACAATAAACGTATTCTATGTGTCTTAACGTGTGTGCCCCCAATAGGCTCACGTACTTCTAGTCGCATAACACGCAGATTAAACTACCACATTCCAACACAAGGGAGGTTTGTCAATACAATCTTTGATTTTTCTATATTTTGCACTATGCTGCAACAGTAGAAAGTAGGTGTGGATAGTCTATAGTGGGCACAGTAGATATGAGCGTGGAGGTGTGTGTATATGCCCTTTATATGGTGCAAAATTATATGTAGTGCAACCTTGCTTGTGCTAACAAGTGAAACTAAAAATATCTACATAATGGATTTGGTAGGTATTTAAGCCTTTTCACCTAAAATAGTATGATCAGATTCTATATTTTGTTAGGTTTCACACTTCTCCTGTTGGATACCAAAACCAGTTTAGGAATAGCTGCAATAAACCGGATACTTAAACCAAGAAGCATGCTTTTTTTTATTAACCGGATGTTTCTTTGTAAACATGATACTTTGTAGTTTACTGCAAACGCTAGGGAAGACTCCTTCTTTGAGTTTTCGGGCCCTAAAGTCGGCTAAAAACTGAACACAACTTGTTCTTTATGTAAATACGTAAAGGCTTCTACTTGCTTTGAACAAGGTCTAATAGCAAGTGGGAGTCCTATATTTGGTTATGGCTTGACCCATAGTGGACCTCTCGGGTGTTTCATGATGCCTCATGGACTCGAGCATAGGAATTTATCGAATATGGTTTGCATGTTACGTTATAATTTGATTATTGTTGTTGTTTCATTTATTTTGTTTTTTTAATTTATTGTAGATTTTGGAAATAAAATGGAACTGAAAATATCGAAATTTGATTTATATGTAAATCAATGTCTTGCAATCTTTTCAACGCATTGAGTTCGGTTTTATACAATAATTTGCTCCCGCGAAAAACTTGCAAGATATTGGTTTATAAAACGTTCTACTATATTAGAATTGTGCACTAATTTTATTAATGATCAAACCACTTGTTTTTTTAACCAAGTTGGTCTAGGGTTTTATTATTCTTTAATCTTTTGTCGTGACAAACATGTCTTTGGAGTGTCTGTTAATAATTGAAATACTTGGGTTGTATAACTCTTGAGGGTGTCAATCTACGGTTTGAATAGTCTTTAATGTTTTCCCGCGATAACATGTGCATCTAATCCAATTGTGTAAACGTTAAAATTATATATTTTTCTTAATTTTATATATCCACTTGGTTGCGTATAAAATATAAAGGATCTTTTTACACATAGAAATTAAAACAATGTGAAAATGTTTTAAACTTATGATACGAAGTCGTATTCATGCTTCTTCGTGCACTTTTTGATACGCTTGTTTTTATCAAAACTTTATACCCGTAAAGTTAAGTCATTGTCATCCAATGTATGAGATCACTTGCACTTGTTTTATTACCCTAGGAAGGTCCTAGGTGAACTGCAACCCAACGTGACAAATTTTGTATTGGATGAATTAATCGAGTATGGTTGGTCAGACTTTTGACCGAAGGCAAAGATGAGACGAAACATACTACATGACACTACATTAGGTGCTTGTATTATAGTGCCACAGGTCGCATAAACTAAGAGTTGTACTCGTGATGCAATTACTACTCGTTGGTTACCTATTGAATTCATCATTACTACTTGACAGTCGAGTGTGATGTTGGAAGTTCAAGTAGGATCTTAGCCCTTTAAAATTAATTATTTTATTTATAAAATGTGGGTAGTTAATTTTGAAAGAGATTAATTATCGAAAATACTAAAATTGAATTTTATAAATTCTTTTAATGGCATTAATGCAACGTAAACTGTAAACGAAGGTTTGTTATTTTCTTGAAGAAGACAAACTGAGTCTTCTTTCCTTGTAAGAAAGAGAGAGACTCGTTCCTATCCTTTTCCTTGTTCGAGAAAGCTATAATAGGAACGATTTATCCTAATTCTAAAAGAACTCATTGCAAACTTACATGGTAAGTAGACTGCACATCGTATTCTTTCAACTTGGCTTCATTACCCTCATTCGGTTTTGAAATCCTTGAATCATATAAGACATTTGGCTAACTAGAGAACACGTTTCTATAGCTCCATTCGACTACTCGATTCGTGATAACAAGAGGTTAGTAACGTTTATTTATATGTTAACCTATGTGCATCATACGCGATCCCTTTGGGACGTTTTACGCTGCTATACTCGAGATTATATGTGTTATTAGTTATAAAATCCCAACAATAATCTACACCCGTGATGAGGTGGAGAAGTTCGAGTCTTCAAGAATGTCCGGATCAACTGACATGCTCTGAACCTCGAGGAACTCAGTACCATCTGCTAAGTCTTGAGTTGTGATAAGACAAGTAACACACGTTAGCCTCTCCCATGATGTTTAGTCCGAAACCAGCTTCGGTGTGAGAATGAGTATGAGTGACATAAATGAAGTGTGAAGTACGTAAGTATGACAATATAAGTGCTTTTTCGGTTTAGAGTAATTCCACCCGAGAATATCATGTCCCTCAAATGTGAATAGTTGGGTTACCTATTATGAGAATTAAGCATGGGCTTGACGGCCTGTCCGTACAACCCATTGGCTAGGATGTCCTTTTCGTAACGACGTGCAGCTTGTCAGCTAGTGACGAGCCTTTTGGTTCATCACTTTGTATCGTCCTTTTGTATCATCAATGGGTTATACTGTGGTTCGTCAATGAATCACACTCGTGAGTGGATCATACTCGTTACTGGATGACACTTGTCAATGAATCACACTCTGGTTCGTGATCGGGTTATCGAGGACCTGATACATCGTAAAAAACATATAAAAATATCCAAAAACGAAAGAAAACGTTTAAAATGATTCTAACAACCGCACTTAACAAACAATTAAATAAAATGATTCTATTTGCATTCCTACACTTAAAAATCCTGAAATCTAACAACCACACTTAACAAACACAACACATCTCATCAACTGACAAAACCAAACTTAACCGTTCAAAATAACCATCCATCTTTTAGGCGGGAAATTTCACAACACCCAAAATGAGCGAAAACTGCAAGAAACGAAAGAGGAAACCCGAAAAATGCTACTGTTTAGAGAGTTTTCTCCAACCGGGGTGTCCGGTTTCTCTTTCGGGCCCTTTTCGCGACAATGTGCGTGTTTTTTTAGATGATTGTGGGCAGGCTGTGGATTGTAATGTTGATGGAATGATGATATGGTGCACCTTTCTGTATCACGAAAACCGCGGCTTTGTTTTCCCCTTGTATACTATTGAGGAGTCTGTTCAGCCCCCCCTTTGTCACCATTGTCGTTTTTCGGGTAATTTTCACTTGAATTTTATCATTTTTATAAATTTCTGCTAATTTTCGAGTTGGGTTTTATGAATTTGATATGGGTTTTGGGTTAATTGTTCTAATTTTGATATTTATTTGTTGGGGTTTAAGCTTCTTGATTTTGACTTGGGGTTTATGAATTTTATAAATTTTTCTAATTTTATGAGTTGGGGTTTATGAATTTTATAAATTTCTGCTAATTTTATGAGTTGGGGCTTATGAATTTGTGCTAATTTTGTGACTTGGGGTTTATGAATTTGTGCTAATTTTATAAGTTGGGGTTTTGATAATATAATTAGGGTTTATTTACCTGTAATTTTACGGTTTTCGAGTTGGGTATTTTAAATTTGACATGGGGTTTATGAAGTTTATAAATTTGTGCTAATTTTATGAGTTGGGGCTTATGAATTTCTGCTAATTTTATGAGTTAGGGCTTATGAATTTGTGCTAATTATATGAGTTGGGATTTTGGCAGAATAATTTTGGGGTTTTTATATCTTGACTAGGGTTGATGTGATTACTTTCCAATTGAAAGACGCTTTAATTAATTGTTTTCGAGTTGGGTTTTATGAATTTGATATGGGTTTTATTGTTATGATTTTGATAATTAGTTATTGGGGTTTATGTGAATAAGTTTAGTTAGGGTTTAAGCTTCTTGATTTTGTTTTAGAGTGAATCTATGTTTTGAGGGTTTAATAACGAGGAAGCATCGTATGTTATCAGGATGGAGTCATCATTTCGTGTCGAAAAGGAACTATCATTTCATTATCCCGATTGACAAGGACTGGAACAAACCGATAGATGCTGGTGTTCTTGATCTGCAAACTCACCTTTTACACGGTCTAATTCACTGCAATGGGTTTGGTCATCTGCTTTGTATCAATGGGATTGAAGGTGGATCAAGTTTGGTTTATGGTCGTGAAGTCATGGATCTTTGGGACCGAATCTGTACTTCTCTGCACAGCAGGTTGTCCCGATTACAGTATTCTAATATTTTTGGTGTTTATTAATGGACACTACTAGCATGTGGTTATTTGAACTTGATTCGATAATATTGACTTTTGGTTTGTTTATTTGAAGGGAAATAAGCCTTGTGGATACGTCAAAGAAGCGAGAGATGGATCTGCGGTTGTTATACGGAGTAGCGTATGGGCACACGTGGTTTGGAAGATGGGATTACAAGTTCTGCAGTGGGAGCTTCGGGGTCACGAAAGATTTATATGATAAAGCACTTGAAATAGTCAGCTCTCTTAAACTTGACACTCTGATTCGTGATAGGCATCATTCTTGTATTAAGAAAATTATCTCTCAGTATAGGTATTCAAGTGATACTGAGTTGGTAACTATCAGACAACTCTTTAGATTCATGCTTTCACTCAAATATCGAATCCCACAGAAGAAGATTAGTATCGATTTGAATTTGAAGCCTAAGGAGAAAAGCGAGAAGTGTAGAAAGTTTTCGAATTTGGCTGCAAAATTGGACAGTAGATGGCACGTGAGCCGGCTCGAGAATGTTGCTAATGTTGTGGTGAATGCTTTGAAAGAAAGGAAAGCGAGACCTGTTAAGGGAAACAGTGGGATGAGTAGGCAGGAGGTTCGTGAGTCAGCTCGGTTACACATTGGTGACACGGGTTTGATTGATTATGTGTTAAAATCCATGAATAATGTGATTGTAGGAGAGTATATTGTTCGTCGTGCTGTCAATGCTTCCACAGGTATTCTTGAGTATTCACTTACTGAGTTTGATCAATATGAGGAATCGTCTGACCAGTTTGACTCAGAAACATCCGAGAGTGATGTATATAAGCATGTCGCGTATTTGTATCAACGTGTTTTGATGGATTCTGTTTCTAAAATTGTCAAGGGTGCTGTGAGAACGATTCTAGATAGTAAGAACTTTACTAAAGAGTGGCCTTTTAAGGATGCTGCTGATGAGTATTTGAGGTTTATAAGTCGAATGGTCCCGTTAGTTGGGACCCAGCTGAGAAAAAGCTCGGTGGGTGAGCTGGTTGTGGTCCCGCTTCATGCTACGGTTCTTGACCTTAAAATTGAGATAGAGAAAGCTATGAGGGACACATACTGTATAATGGAGAATCTGGAGGTGAGAGAGATTGTGGAATTAGAAGGTGTCGATGAGGATGATGTCATCTTTGGGACGATTGAGTCAGGGTCAGAGATAATGGTTCGTGGATATGGGGTTGACTTGCTGATGGCTAGTGATCTGAACTATGATGGTGGGGAGGATAATTGGATTGTGAACTGTCAATGTGGTGCGAGAGATGATGATGGTGAGAGGATGGTGGCTTGTGATCTTTGTGAGGTTTGGCAGCATACTCTGTGCAGTGGGATTGATGATGACGAGGCTGTTCCATCACTTTTCATATGCTACAGATGTGCACAGAAGTGCACGAAGAAGGTCGCTAGGATGGGTGTTAAAGACTGGATGATGTTGCCTGTTGTTACTGAGACACAGGTTGGGTTATTGTACTAGAGAAAGCTTCATAGCTGTTGATAAAAACCAAAACCACTAACTAATTCTTTTGTCTACTAGTTGCCGTAATCGTCTTAGAATGATTTGCTCACAACTTTATTGAAAAATCCAATTAGAAGTAACCACATTTTAATGCTCATGTTTACCAAGTTGCCGTAATCGTCTTAAAATGCTCTGTTTGCTGAAGTGTTTTTAAAATTAGTATCTTCACATGATTGTTGAGCAAACCATTAGTTAGTTTTTTACCGTAAGAGATAGTTAAACGCTAATTACGCTTCTGTATTAGCTCTAAAGATGAGCGACGCACAACAGGTAAACCAGCTGAATAAACCTATTGAACAATTATTTCAATAACATGTGCTCAAAGTATTTTATGAGACCCTAAGTAAATTAAACATGCCGAAACATCTGCTTTCATTTTTCTCTCATCAGGTGCTTGTTCATGGCTTCTATAACCACCATAAACCACCATTCTCCCAAAAAATCGTTTTTTTGTCATCGATTACTCATTACACCTACGACATTTAAGTTATGAAGGCAAGGACACGCTAATAAAAACTTCACTCAGTGACATAATTAAGGAAATACCTAAAGCTATCCAAGAATCAGAAGTTTTTATCATTGTGTTTTCAAGAGTGTGTCTTCTAGCCATTTTCTTAAGGAATTGGTGTAAATATTGGATTGCAATGACTCTTACGGGCGGGCAGTTGGTTCTTCCATACGACAACATTGTTCCAGCCAAAATGCGTGAACAAACCGAGACTTTTGGTTGTGGTTTGGTTGAAGAAGGTTTCGCTGTGGACATTTGTACATTATCATTTCAACCTTAAAATGCTCATCCTTCATTTCTGGTAATACAAATTTGCTATTCATACCGTATTAAGAGACCCGTCATCATCTTCTCTTTCACCAACATCCATCACAGATTCGTTCTCTATATCATTACTAACCTTGACTTTGTAATCGCCATCAATGGCCATATTTTGTTAGCCGTTTTCCTTATCTTTTTCTTCGCTTTCCTTAACATAGTCTGTAAAACACAGCATATAGCTTTTCGTTGTGCACACTACTAAATTCTTGATTGTTGCCTCTCTTGAAGAATTAATGTGCCAAATTTTATTTCAAAAAACTACGTAGTACATAATTTGAATCTTTTTCTTTCTAATAGAATGTTTTGGGAAGCTGTATGCATTTATGGGTACTAGACGAGTACTCGTGCTGCATAGCAACGGAATTTTATAGCAGCACATATTTGTACTTTTAAACGGTCTATGTATATTTGTTTCTGGTTCATATCTTTCATCTTTCTATTTTGAATTGTTATTAGACCATGTTTTGACACATTTTAATTTATTAGTTTTCATTTTTAATAATTTTTCAATAAAAATAAAGATAACCTTTATAAATGGTAAAGATATTTTGAATTGGACTTTGTAAAGTATAAAACTCGAAACCCTACTTTCATTGTATTTCTTCTTCGAGGTATTGTTATTTTAACTCTTTTATCCATTTTGCTTTAGCTTATTCGATCTTCTTTTAATGTTTGTTTATTCATTTATAGATTAAGATCTTCTAAAGTTCATATAAACATGATCATAAAGTTCTTTTACAATCAAAAAGAAAATCGGGTCCCTTAGGAGGCCCAACTGTTATGTTTGTGAAAGATATTTACCGATCATGTTGATATGAACTTAGAGGATCTCGATTCTTTATTTATGTTGTCATTCACATAAATGTAAATTTCACATTTCTTTTTACTTTATGTGTTTGTCATAAATTACAAGTTTGTTACTAACAATGTTCTACTGATTAATTTACTCGGACGAAACCGGTTCAATCGACGGTTTAACCGAGTTTTTCGCTCAAAACCGGCTTCCGGCCACCCGACCAGTCCGCGGTTCAACCGGCGGGGTCAAACCGGTTTTAAAACATCGGTTACTAAGTTATGTGTTTGTGCAAATTAAGTTTTTTCCGACTTTTCAAACGAGCTTAATGATTACTGTATAATACTAGTTTAAATAGTTTATTAACGTGATATATATATATATATATCAAAGTTTTTAACTTTGGTTCCTTCGGTTAAAGAAAATAATAGTAGTTGAGTAAGTTAGGATGTGTTTAGTTGGGGAAAAATATTCTATTTTTTCAGAAAATTTTTCATTTGAGAATGGAAAAACTGAAAACTTGTTTTGTTGCATTTTTTTTTAATATTTTTCAAAAAACAAAAAATTCTCATTTTCTAAATTTATATGGAAAAATAAAAAACCACAATTTACTATTCTCCGTTTCTTTTTTCCCTAACAAAATAAAACGTAAATATAACTCAAACCAAATAAAACGTGAGTATCAATATTCTAACCCTATCTAGAGGTGGCAAATGGGTCAGATTGGGTCGGTTTGGGTCATGGGTCATGGGTCAAACAGGTCATGTTTTAAAAATGGGTCTAACGGGTCATGGGTCTAACGGTTTGGGTCAGATCGACCCACTAAATTATGGTGTTTTCATACATTTTTGAATGTTTTATACGTTTCGTCAGTCTTTTTACGCGTTCGTCGGTTTTTTCCGTTTTTTACGTTTTCGTCCGATTTCTTACGTTTTCGTCCCTTTTTTACGTTTTCATCTGTGTTTTTACGTTTTTGTCTGATTTCTTACGTTTCCATCCGATTTCTTACGTTTCCGTCCGTTTTTTACGTTTTCGTCCGATTTCTTAAGTTTCCGTCCGTTTTTTTACGTTTTCGCCCGTTTCTTACGTTTTCTTCGGATTTCTTAGGTTGCAAACTTTCTCACTTTTTCATTTTTGGTTTTCATGAGAATGAAAGTTTTTCTTCTCTAAGAAAGAGTCGAAGAATTTGAAAAACCCGTTTTGGCTGTGGTACATTTTTTATTTTGAAGTGTGAGAAAGTTAGACAAGGGTAAATTGGAGTTTTTCGATTTTTAGTTAAAATTTGAGAAATGAGATTTTCATTATTTTAGAAGAAATTGCAACTGTATTTTCATTTTTTTTGAAAAAATTCACAACTAAACACACACTTAAAGTTTAATCGTACTTAAAACGCGTTTAATTTGCAAAAAAAATCATGTTAAGTTATTCTTAAATGGGTGTTTATTTACGGTAAGCGCATACTTGGGGTCACACGGGTGTTTTGTGCTTCATGAAGAAACAATTAAAAATGTTAAGCGACATTAGAAACATGTAAGTTTTTTTAACTGATCATTTATTTCGTTTTTGTTGATGACGTAGATGACGAGATGGGACGAGATACTGTCCCTCCCTGTTCAAAACCCTCCAACCATGGAATATGCGGCATGTGATCTTGAGTGGTCTAAAATAAAAGGTCATTGTGACAATTTGGACAGACTTGCTTTGATTTCATTTCCTAGAGTTGATGACTTTATTCGTGGTGAATCTAACAACAAAGAGTGCCCCACGAGATTTAAAAGAGAATCTAGTAGAACTAATAAGGAGTCCGAAAAGGCTAAAGTTGATGGTACCCTTGATTATATTATGTACGTTTCTTATCTTCCGTCGTGTTTGGACTTAACTTTCTGTATATATGCTTATCTGATTACTGCTTGCAACGGTAATAGCCAGCTTTTAGTTTGGATAAACGCTTCTGACTGTTTGGTTACTTAGGGGGTGTTTGGCGTTGTATTAGAAGGTTAATCTGTCAACTTGATGACGATGATGATGTCAGCGTTGATTTGTGGGTTAAAAGTAATAAGAATATCGTGTTTTTTCATGAAGAGTTTTCTTATACGGGTCCGTTTTTGTTGGGTATTCAAACGGAATGGCAGTAGCAGCAAATGATTCAGTTTGGCAATGGGCGACTTGTTGCTTTAGATTCAAGATTTGGCACCAATAAACTAAAGGTGTGTTTGATACTTAAATTTATTGTGGCGATAACACACATGGGTTTATAATATACCGAATCAACGAATGAGTTATACTCAAATTTCTTCAACTCAAAGAAAAAATAACCTGATATTTGCAGATGTTTCTTATGCGGAATTAAGGGATATTTTGGTATAAACTCAAGTGTTTGGTCCATATTTTTTATGACCATGTGTGTTTGGGCTGTGTAGATGAATTTCCCTTTACAAACTATATGATGTAGTTTTATGAGTCTCATTACAAACTTTATGCAGTACCGAATCCAAAGTCTTGTTGTTTTTAATTACGACAACAAAGCTATACCTGTAGCATGGATAATATCACCAAGTTTTTCCAAACGGGATACACATAGATGGATGAGGGCTCTTTTTAATAAAGTTTGCATAAAGGATCCAACATGGAAACTTGCTGGCTTTATAGTCGATGATCCTTTAACCGACGTCTTGACTATCAGGTTTGCTCATGGTTTTAGTTCTTGTTTATTGTGATGGTTTTGGACATGGGAAAATCACCTAAATGACACTTTGGTGTGGGGCGCATTACTAATTATAGTCTATACTACGCATAATAGATTTTGCGAAACACATATGGTTTACAGAAAGTTAACAAATTTTCAGTTTTTTTTTTGCAAAACATTCGCTTTTTTGGAATGCTTTGCATAATAGTATGTACTTTTGTATCTTTTGTGAATTATAGGTTCGTTTACAGATATACATTAAAATAAGTATAGATTGTAATAGGTAATTTTTAGGTAATTTTTTGCTTTGAACATTTAGATAGATTGCATTGGCGTGTTGTGTTATCAGGGAAGTATTTCGTGTTCTGTATTGGTTTGCTTTTGGCGGGTTCGTCATGCTTGGCATAAAAACTTAATGAAAAGATGTTCGGATATGCGGACACGAGCAAACTTATCAAAAGCACTTGGTCAAATAGTCAAAGATATCTCCAAAGGGCGTGGAACTGTTGAATCGTTTGATAGTTTAATGGAAGATTTTGTAGAATGTAAAGCTTTCATGGATTACTTCAAAGCAATTTGGTATCCGAGAATAGGTTCTTGGATCACTGCCTTGAAAACAATGCCAATTGCTAGCCTTGAGAGTTCTGCAGCTCTTGAATATTATCACAACCAGTTAAAAATCAGGTTCTTAAACAACGAGACAGACTATGACATCTGCAAACGTGCTGATTGGTTAGTCAATAAACTTAGTACTAAAATACATTCCTACTTTTGGCTTGACGAGTACGAGGGCAAAGATGACTTCTCACGTTACTGGACAGACGAATGGGCAACTGATTTTAACACGTGGCGTAAGTCAAGAACAATCCCAAACACGGATGTTATCACAGAAGGTGAACGAGTCAAAGTTGTTGACCGGGTTGATCGGGATCTATATCATGAAATATGGAACCCGGGTTCTGAGTATGCAATTTGTAGTTGCGAGTGGGGAGAAAACGGTAACTTGTGTAAGCATGTTTGCAAGGTTATTCAGTATCATCGTGAAAAAGCTTTCGTCTTGCCATCTATCAGCCTTCTACAGTATAATCATTGCTTGATTAATATGCTAAAATGTTCGCCTGCAAATTCTTTAATTCGTGACGATGCTGTTTCGTTAGCTGTTTGGGTTAATGAACAACTTAGTGCACAGTTTGCGAAAAGTACCCAAAATGGTGTCTCATACACACAGATGGAAATTGATTTGGAATAATGCTAAGTGTTTTGTGCCTACTGATTTTCTTTTTGCTGACATTGTTCAATAAAGTAGTCAAGAGAGAGTTGTATATGATGGGTGACTAATTGCTCTTATATGTCAATAAAGTTTTGGTCAATCATGTTTTTATTTTATTTTGTATGGAAATTACATTTATGTTAGAATAATACTAATGGCTAAATGAGTAGTTAAGACGGTAATTGTTAGCATTAATATCCCATTAGAAACATAACATTTATCGAATGTTTTTTCATTATTCCTACACTATTCAATCACTAGTAAAATGCATCTACACTTTTAAATGTTATTGGGACACTTTAATGTACAAACAGTTAAAGCAAGTTATACTTCAAATACAACTGTCTAATGCATATAGTAGAATGTCCGAATAAGATTTAAAGACGTGCAAATCAATTCCTTTTACGACATGACTCTCACGTCTCTCGTTAATACTTCTAGCAAATTTCATCCATCGATTAGTAAAATGAGCCACCATGCATCCTTGAAGATGAACGGTGCAATTTTTTTTCCCTTAAGTACTAACGTGGGTCTAACAGAAATGATATTCCTATCTTTTTGCTTCCACATGCATCCACGGTGAACTTTTGCCTTTTTAAATTTTCTTTTAATAAGAATGTACTTTTTTTCTTAAAATTTGTTTAATTTAAAAATATTAATTTTTTTTCGTACGTTATTTTTTTTCGTGTGGGCTGAAGTATAGCCTCATTTTTAACTTGGCAAAAATATATTTTAATTTCCTACGA